>JANHFX010012892.1:37122-58812 GCA_027560015.1 Chloroceryle amazona | reverse complement strand
ATATAGTAATTGGAGTTGGATCAGGGGTTGGACTCGATGATCTTGGAGGTCTTTTCCAACCCAATCTATTCTATGATAAATACGTACATACACGTAGGTAAAGGCAAATCATAGTAGTAATATTAATATCTCACTTCATAATTTGGCCACTATAACTGATTTTAAAAATACCTCTGTGGACCAAATTCAGTCTAGATTAACTTGGCTTAATTCTAGGCACTAATGTGAGCACCAAAAATTAGAAATTGAATAGTCCCTGTGCTTCCTGTATACTCTTCTGATAAAGCATATAAATCAATCCAAGGTAAACAAAAAACCTCCAAAAGTGGTTCCCCATGTTCAGTGAGTATGGAACATCCCAAAACAACTTGGTTATGAACCCAGGCCCTTATAAAAGACTTCAGTGATATGGATCAAGCCTTTCTTTTTTTCTATCCCACTTCATTGCCTTTCATGTTCTTCTTTATAGAGAAGACTGGAATACTTGCTTTTCTTTCTAAGTATTTGAGATCTCAAATAAGAAAAGGACTAAAGATGAGGATGCATGGTGATTTTCATGGTGACTTCAGCTGAATTGTTTTACTTGAATATAGGATAGCTTATAAAGGTTAATTGCTGTCATGACACCTGATAGTAATTCATTCTGTTGCTTTCAGCTATATGACCTGAGTATATAGCCTTAGACTATAAAAGGAACCACAAAAATCACAGAATGTCTTGGATTGGAAGAGACCTTTAAAAACATCTAGTTACAACCCCTCTGCCATGGGCAGAGACAACTTTCACTAGATCAGGTTGTTCAAAGCCCCATCCAACTTGTCCTTGAATACTTCCAATGATTGGGTTTAGAGTAGAAAAAAGAAATAGGATGGAAGGTTCGATCTATTTGTTTGAAGTTGGAGAACAACTTATCTTTATTTCTTGCACATTTTTATGCAAGCTTTTTGTCTGCATTAGTAACACAAAAATACTTAGAGTTCGTGTCAATAACCTTGATTAAGTAAAACTTGTATTTTCTTACTGAAGGTGTTTTATAACCTAGAAGACAAATCAAAACAAAACTTGTATTAAGTATTCCAAATTTGAGAACTGAAAAGTAAAAAAAAATTATGTTCAGCCTTTTTGTCTGTAATTTTGTCAGTAGTGAAGTTTCATTTAACATAAAGATGTTATGTTAAATGAAAATATTGTATTAAGTAAGAATATCTTTGTAGACAGACCTTGTTATTACCCCATTTTGACATAATGTATTATTTGATTTCTGCTAGCATGAAAGAAGCAACATTGTAATGTACTAGGAACAAAATCAGCATTACCTACAATAACAATCCCACAATGTGAATTCTTTAGCAATTTTAAGGGGAATATTTTTAAAACAAGTTATTTGTTGAAATAAGCATAGTCTGAAATTGCACTTTAGCACTCAAATTCTATCACTATGTGCAGACAAAGGTTACTTGAATAAATAAAATCTTATTTCAGTATTCCCATTGAACGAAGCACGTCAAAGAATGCTTCTTATTTGTGTGCTTTAGGCTAGCAAGCCTAAACTTACATCCACCCTTCCTTAGCTAAATGCATGTCCTAGAGATAGTTCTAGACCCAAGAACTTTATTTTGAAAAGAAAAATGTATACATGCAGTTATCAAATAGGGGAGCTATAATTTGGGATTTGTACACACAAATGCATGTGCAACATTTTTGCGGATATGAAATTAGCCCTCGCTTTGGACATGGTTCTTCAGTTACCATTATTTCAAGTGTATGTCTGCTTTTTGCATTGCTTTTACCAATTTGTTCTTTAATGAACATTGAAAGGTTCAAAACATATCTCCTGTGGAAAATACATTAAAAACTGCCTGGGTATCCTTAGCATTAAAATGGGGCTCAAGAACTTTGCTACACCTTCCATAGATTAGGAAGACAGTTTCTTACTCTGGAATTACTTTATTCCAATGCCATTTATAAAGGCAGGATTTTCAAGACTTCCTCTTTGCACCTCAGCATTTCTTTTTAAAGAGAGCCGAAATGTTCTTATGATCTTGTGAGTTCAGACACTGGCCCTTTAAAACTGTTATTAAATATCATAAGGTCAATATAAATTTGTGTCAGGTGTTTTGTCAATACCATTTAGTTTTGAAATTTTGAATCATATGAGATAATATATGAGATAAAGAAAAATGAAAGAGAAACATATAGTTTGTCTGTAAGCCAATCCACAATGGACATTATGAGGTAAGATTGCAGTTGACACTGATATCATCTTCCTGAGATGAGTGCTAATGGCAACATCTCTTTGACAGGAGAAAAGGCAAGGCCCAACAATTTTGTGGAGATTTTTCCAAATAGTTTATATATAATGTTTATATCTATTTCAAGGTTGTTCATTTATTTGTGTAGCTGAACTATACCTTCTGATGCTAGATTTCTCCCAAACAGATGAAAGTTATTATTACTGCATTGTAGCAGAACAAAAATATGCGAAGATATAAGCATAAAATTGTTTTAATGGAGTATCATAATATTGCACTGTTATGAAAATTGAACTGAATTGAACTCATTTTAAGAATGCAGAGTCCTACATTTTGAAGTAAAATATATATCTTAGCATTGTAGAAGTAACAATTAGATATGTTCTCTCAAGTTGCCTTTCTGTAGTTGGTATATCTCTTAAATCAGAATAAGGCAGTGATTTGATTAAATTAGTTTGGAGTACTACATAAACTATGCTTAATGCTGGGAGTACTTAAAAATGGATTCACACTTTCTTATTTTTGATCAATTGTCTGCCTGGGACCCTGTATGAAAATATATATTGTAAGTTTATTTAGCTATTTTATTGAACTTTACATTTAAAACATTATCTGGAAAAAATGCATTGTCATGTCTCATTGTTTTAGCGCTGCACTCAGCTGTAAGCTTTCAATGTGTATATCCACATTCTTATTTATCCAATGATGAGGTGACTAAAATCATCATGTCCCCCACTTAGGCTGCTCACATTGAATAATCATGTTTTCCCTCAAGGGTTTGTTACACTATGATCAAAACTAAGGCCTGCTGTTGAACATGAAACATCAATCTCACACGCTTTCCAAAGGACAACTCGACAGTAAAAGAACACTAAAAATCCCAGTCTGACATAGTAAATCATATCCATTAGTTAACCACAGGAAAATTTCCAGTATTCTGAGTCAGTTTTATAAAAGTTTTATAAAATTGTTTTCTTTGGTCAGAGAGTCATCGAAACAGAAAAGTCATATTGAATGTGCCATGCATGTCCTTACAGAATGTTAGCTTTCTAGTGTATTGGTATTTGGATTGATGTGATACTATCCAGACTGTTGGATCGTCATTGCTGTTCCCTTTCCTGTGCAGTCACAGAAGCAGATGGATGTCCTTTCCCTACAAGTTCAAACAAAACATGTCATTTGTCTTTAAAGCTGTCTTGTAAGAGAATGTCATTTAACTTTTTTTTTTCTGCAAGGGTTAGATATTTCTACATCCTGTATTTCTTGCTGAGCTTTCCTTCTCTCTCTCTTATATTCTACAGACACTGTAGAAGATGAAATGGAAATGGCCACAATACGACATAGGCCTGAAGCTCTTGAACTGCTGGAAGCACAGAGTAAATTCACAAAGAAAGAACTTCAGATCTTATATAGAGGTTTCAAGAACGTAAGCACTTCCTTTCTGAATTTACCATACCTTTATAGAATGGGCCAATGCAATCTCAAATGTGTAAGAATGACTGACAGTGAAGCTCATGGGATTCAGTAGCTAACTATTGCATGCCTCCTGAGATAAGGAAACAGTCACTCTGCAACAACTGGTCTATTTAATGACCAAAAGATGCAGAAAAATTATAAGTATCCAGGAAAAAAAAAAAAGTAATTATAACAGTATAGTCGGACTTTGTTCAAGAAAAGTTTGAAAATTATGTTGAGGTTATTTGTCTAAAGCTGTAATAATGGGAGAAACTGTAAACCTGAAGACCTTGTTCAGTAAGAGGAAAGATTTTGATTTCTGTGTTTCCATAGTTATCGCAAGAATTAATTTGCTTAAATTTCACTACAGGAATCCTTTTGTTAGGTGAACAGCAGTGGATGACCTCTTCAGTTATTTCTACTTCTACAGGTATAGAAACTTGTTAGATCCCTTTACTAGGAGTCATTAGCTGGGAATTTTTGTTGATACATGTGCTCTATTGGCAGGCCAAATGTTTTTGGTTGGCAGGGATCCCCACTAATGGTCCCAGTGTATGGGTGCAGTCTGCCTCCTTCTCCAGTGTGTACTTGCTGTTCTGTGGTGCTGGGCTTGGTGTTGACAAGTGAGGCATCCATGGTTAGTACAGCAGAGAAATAAGACAGAAAAATATTTTAAGTAGTATTAAAATCTGATTCCATAGCAAAAGAGCAGCCTCTGATTTTATTATTAGTATATTTTAAAAGCTGTTTTCTTTTAAAAATAGTTTTTTATTTCAGTTTTACTCTACTACCTTTTATGTGATTAACAGCTTTGTAGGATATTACATGCAATTAACATTGGATAGGAAATACTTGATATAAAAAAATGAGGTATAGCAATTGCTTGCAAATCATCAGTCTTTAATTTTAATCTATATACACAGCTGTGAGTACTGCAACTGTTCAGGTGGTAAGTCTCCTGCTGAGCTGAAGGTATACCTTTCACCCTTACTAGAAGGCATCCTTGCCCTTGGCATTTACTACTCAAATAAAATTGTATAACAAAGTATAATAATGCTAAAAACACAATGAAGTTTAACTGTGGAATCATGTGAATAGTTTCAATAGCCTGTACAAGAGGTGTAAATCTCACAGAATTCTTATATATCATGCATATTTAATGAAAGCAAGCCATGCAAGTGGATGTTTTAAAAGTATGTTTTTATCGAAAGCTTACAATGGAAGTAAAATACAGAGTGACTTAAAGTGTCCTGTCTATATATCATCCTTAGTTCCAGAAGGTATATAATGTTGGCATATTAGTGATTAACAGTGATTGCTCTTAAAAGCTTTTCATTTCCTCAGGTTACCAGAGAACATTCTCTTTCTAATGACAGTATTCCCTAGGCATTGCAAATCATGAACTAATGTCCCTAATTATCTAAGGCAAAAAAAGTAAAAAGTATATTGGATAAAATAAGCTTTCTATCTGTTTCTCCAAGAACAATTATTTTTAGTCTCAGAAATTAAGGACTTTGGTAATTCTCTGCATAAAATGAGATATGGAAAAAGAGAAGAACTTATAAGGAATTATTTTTAATTGATTACAGTTTTATTGTTTTAAAAAAAAAGGAACTGCAGCTCTTTATATGCTTTTGTGTTCTAAGATGTAAGGTCTACTTATATCAGAGGAGTGCTGATGGTAATAGATGGTAATACTTCTTTATTTGGATGTTTCATTTCCTTATTGGTACATAATAATTCAAGATGTGTGTATAAATATCTTTGAGTATATAGAGTTAATTGAGAACAAACCTATTTTTTTGTTGTTGTTTAATAGAATTGCAAAATTATCAATTACTTTCAAAAATGCTGTAAAGTACGTACGCCAGGGCTAGTGACTGTTCCAAAGGTAAATCAGTTTAAAGCAGTAGTCTTTAGCCCAAGCACTAGACTTCAGAAACAAATGACTTAAAAACTTTGTTCAGTTGGGAGTTGTTTTGTTTCTCATATTTATCTGTTTCTTCTGCAAAATTTGGTGCTAGATTACAGTTCCTTAATTGCTTCAGAGAATCGGTAGGGCAGATCTGCCTCATCTCCACGAGCAGTTTGCCTGTACTGATTAGTTCATCTTTCCTGTCACACTTCTAGATTTTATCAAATATAGTTCGAACAGCTTTGGTAGGTACTGGTACAAGATGACATTACAGTGCCTCCCATGGTCTGTACTTAGATGGTCTCCCCTGACAGTGCTCAATCATCCACTTCTGCCTCATACAGGATATCTCCCTTCTGGCTACTCTTCTTTCTGATCCCACTTACCTATCCCGACAATATCCCCACCTCTGTGTACTTCATGTATACTTCATGCACCAGCATATGCTGGGGGGCACCCAGATGCTTTGCTGAGCGTGAGCCAGCAATATGCTCTTTTAGCAAAGGCAGCAAATGGTATCCTGTGCTGCATTAAGCAAAGTATTGCCAGCAGGTGGAGGAAGGTGATTTTTCCTCTCTACTAAGCACTGGTGAGGCACACTTAGAGTGATTTGTCCAGTTCTGGTCTCTCCAGTACAAGAAAGATATTGGACGCACTGGAGAGAGTCAGCGAAGGGTTGCAAAGATAACTAAGAGACTGGAGCACCTCTCCCTATGAGGAAAGGCTGAGAGAACTGGGACTGTTCAGCCTGGAGAAGAGAAGGCTCAAAGAGGATCTTATCAATATATATAAGTACCTGTAAGGAGGGTATAAGGAAGACAGAACCAGGCTGTTTTCAGTAGTGCCAAGTGACAGGACCAGAAGCAGTGAGCACAAACTGAAACACAGGTGTTTTCTGCTGAATACCAGGAAATACTGTTTCACGTCTGAGGGCGACCAAGCACTGTCACGAGTTGCCCATTGAGACTCTGAGTTTCCCTCCTTGGAAATATCCAAAAGCCATCCGGCTGTGGCCCTGGACAACCTGCTCCAGCTTCATGTCTTCAACATGACACCATTAAAACTTTTGCAGGTGCTACCTTTGTGCTTTTCACCTCATGTGTGCCTGTCTTACTATCTCTTCAACAATTTAATTATATAAAGTAAGATAAAAACATAAATTTAAGTTACTGTAGTTCTGCTGACTATGGCCCTGTTAGACTAAGTTTACAGCATCCTATAGCACAGTAGCACCAGCATTGCACTGTGCACAGGCAGGGGCTCAAAAGAGCTGTAGTGCAACCTGGGTTCCTAAAGGCAATGCAGCTAGTATCAGCTGGCACAGTTACTGCATGTACTCTGGTTAATTCAACAGAATTATGCCCTATATATGGATGTTTGCTGGTTCATATTTGTATTGCCAATGGATTATACAATAACTATTGGCATTTGATCACTGATATTTGGAATTAACATGCAACAGTGAAGCTAGTTCAACCATATCAGTTAAACTTGTTACTGCTTGCTAGTGTAGGAATGAAGGTTGATTCCAGGCAGCATTTTCCCATCTATAAAGATTGCCTATCTCTCTCTAAAAAAATGATCGATTGACCCTGGCTGGATGCCAGGTGCCCACCAAAGCATTCCATACCATTCCCCTTCCTCAACTGGACAGTGAGGAGAACATATAATGGAAGGCTCATGGATTGAGATAAGAACAAGGAGAGACCACTCACCAATTACCATCATGGGCAAAACAGATTCAGCCTGGGTAAATTAGTTTAATTATTTACCTATCAAAGTAGAGATAGGTAATGAGAAATAAAACCAAATCTTAAAAAACACCTTCCCCCTACACCTCTCTTCTTCCTGGACTTAACTTTACTCCCAATTTTGTCTGCCTTCTCCCTTCCCAAGTGGCACAAGGTGGGACAGGGAATGGAGTTTTCAGTCAGTTCATCACATGTCGTCTCTGCCAATCCTTTCTCACATGCTTCCCCTGCTCCAACATGGGGTCCCACCCATGGGAGACAGTCTTTCACAAACTTCTCCAACATGGATCCTACTCATGGGCTACAGCTCTTCACAAACTACTGCAGAGTAGGTCCATTCCACGGGGTATAGTCCTTCAGGCTTCCCAGGGGGTCGCAGCCTCCTTTGGGAATTCATCTGCTCTGGCATGGTGTCCATCATTGGCTGCAGGGTGACAGCCTTCCGCACCATGGTCTTCACCATGGGCTGTAGGGAAATCTCTGCTGCAGTGCCTGGATCACCTCCTCCCCCTCCTTCTTCACTGACCTTGGTGCCTGCTTCATTGTTTCTCTCACATATTCTCACTCCTCTATCCAGCTGCAGGTTGTTGAACCATTTTTTTCCCCGCCTTCTTAAGTATATTGTCACTGAGGCAATACCACTGTTGCTTAGGAACTCAGCCTTGGCCAGTGGTGGGTCCATTTTGGAGCCATCTGGCATTGGCTCATTTGGTCATAGAGGAAGTTTCTAGAAGGTTCTCACAGCAGCCATCCCGGTAGCTCCCCTGCAACTAAACCTTTCCATGTAAACCCAATACGTTCAGTATGCTGTTTTCAAGAGTGGCCAGATAAGGGAAAGAAATAATATAAGAATAAGGGAAATTTAGAGTAATAATTCCCTTAGCATACTGATGTGTCACCTTGCACTCTGCTACTGAAATACTTCCTGTGTTGAAAGTTATAACTTCATCTTTGTATTTTTCATACTTTAACCTAAGTTTCTTCCCTAAACTGTGATAATTACTTTTTAGCCTACCAGGTTATTTTGACATTTACATCATCCTGTGGGAAATTAGTTCTGTACGTAATTATGCTTTCTGTGAAAAATAATCCCTTTCTGTGTCAAATCTGATGCCTTTTCTTTTAATAAGATATTGATAGTATTTCTGCTCTGAGAAAATGAGTAACCATTACCATTGCTTCTTTAGAATATTCACTGTTTTACATATCTCTAACACATTTCCTAGTTTGGCTCTTCCTAACAGAAAAGTTTTTGTCTATAGAATCTCACTCCTGCCTGATGATTTCCCAGAACCTCGTATAGTTCAAGATGTTTGTTCTGAGATAGGGATGACCAAAACTTCTCATAGATTATGCCCAGTTATTTATTATTATTTACATACAGTTTTAACAATAGTTTTAGTCTGGAGAAGACTGAGAGGGGAGTTGATAAATGTTTATAAATATCTGAGGGCTGAGTGTCAAAAGGAAAGGGACAGCCTCTTCTCACTTGTGCCATGTGATAGGACAAGGGGGAATGGATATAAGCTGGAGCACAAGAGGTTTCACCTTAACATGAGGAGGAACTGTAAGGGTCACAAGAGCACAGGAACATGTTGCCCAGAGAGGTTGTGGAGTCTCCTTCTCTGGAGATTTTCAAAACCTGCCTGGATGTGTTCCTCTGTGACCTGTGCTAGATTATATGATCCTGCTCTGGCAGAGGGATTGGACTTGAAGATCTCCAAGGTCCTTTCCAACCCCTGATACCCTGTGAACTGACTTCAGATGAGCTAGCAGCAAGTATTCCTGTATTTCTGTATTGTTGGTGATTACAAAGTTTGAATTATTATGTTACACAAAAATAAAAAAGTATATTTTTAAAGTTATTTTCATCAGTTTGATTTTCCAGAGCAAATTACATGCCAAATCCAACAAAAAAGTAATTTAAGCAGAAGGAGCATAGGGTTTCAGATAGCATCTCTGTGTATGTACACACCTGAAAACTCCAGAGTCTCAGATCACACTGTAGTATAGTTGAAGCTCTAGGAAGCAAGAAGTAGAGGATAACTGCAGGAAAGACCCAAAGAGTTGAAATGCTTATCTTGGCAATGACTGGGTTTGGTAGTAGTCAAGGTCACCATTAAAGTACAAGAGGAGATACACTAAAACAAACATAAGGAGGTGGGATAAGTGCCTTCAGACAACCTAACTGTTACAAAGAAAACCACAAAGCCAGAACCTATGCCTGTATTCTGTAGTTTATCCATTTTAAAACCTCTATACTCTTCCTTAGAAATGAGCTTAATGGAAGTCCTAAGGCCTCCCCAGGCTCAAACATTTGGCCCTAGCACTCTGGTTTTACAGTGATCCTGCACTCTTGTTGATGAATTGTTGCTCAGCTGCCATCACAGTGGGACCTCTCCATTTTGTATTTGGCTTCCTGTCATCCCATTTCTTGTAAATTGAAATTGTGATTGCTGAAGTCATTAACCTTACAAACCAATGGCTCTGTGGCAGGTCTAGTACAAGTGGTACTTCACAATAAATTGCAGACTATCAAGCATGCACTCAACATGTGGTCTTTCTTTTGCTTTTGTCCATTGATAGGTCTCTCACAGTTTTAAAAATGTCCCTGAGCTATAGCACATTTCCATTTCAAAAATACTTAGACAGTGTTTTTGCTGCACAAAAGATGCTCCTGCGCTAAACAAATCTTAATGGTCTTTTAGTTTTGGTAGATTATTCTCATAAAAAAAATATAAATCTGTAAAACTCTGTGTTGGGAAACTGCTAGACTTTCCTGGAAAAGTGTTCTTACCCAGCTTTATATCACAGAAAGTGTAAATTGAAGCCATGAGTCCATAAAAATGTCTCTGAATACATACTGTAGCTTTAAATAGGCAGTTCCACGCTTGTGACATTTATTGGGAAAATAACATTACTAAGATACCTTTGTTCCCTATTGCTGTTAGCAAATGAGGCAAATATGACAGTAAGATAATAACTCTGATAATGTTGCAGCTCAAAGATAGATTCCCCCATCATACTACCCATCCATGTAAGAATACATTTTTGAATAACTTAAAATATGCTAATTTATTCAAAGTTTTTTTTCCATTTCAATTATAGTTTGATAGAAGCATTGTGTTACTGTATGTTACATTTGAGAGTCTCACAGAAAGTTTAATGAAGACTTGCTTTATAGGTTATAACCCTGATTTATTGATTGTCTAGAGCATTTGAGTTTTGCACAATTGAATACAATTATTCTCATTGTCCTTTTCTGGAAATTGCTTCCCCTTTCTTTGTTCTTCTATTAGTCTCTTACAAAAAAAAAAAGCAACAAAAAAACAAACCAAAACAAAACCAAACCCCCAAACCCCCAATCAAAAAACAACAAAACAAACAAGGAGAAAGTGCTTGTTTTAGCTAATTAATATATTTCTAACCTAATGAGTAGGAAATAAAAACATATGGTTCATGTCCTGTGGGTTTTCCTGTCTAAGGTATATCAACACACTCAGCTGTGAGAATATTCATAGGATATTTTTGATAAATTGGACTAGATGACCTCCGGAGATCTCTTTCAATGAACAGTTCCATGAGCTATGATCTGAACTGCCTGTAGAAATTCAATGTTTGATATGGTTTTGTATCTCTGAGTTATCAGTGTCTCACAGAGTCTATAGGATGTCTTCAGTTTGTTATGATCCCATTCAGTTCTGCACTGAATCCATTTGTTTGTATTGTAATGCATAAATGCAGATTCAAGATTAATACAGCCCAGAAGACCAAACAGAAAAGAGCTTGGAGTTAAGGTTCCCATCTAGCTCTCCTAATGACACTAAAACCATTTGACCTCTGTCACTCTGAATATCAAAGAAGGGATAGGTTGCTCTACAAGGTAACAGTGCATGAAACATGATCATTGTGCTGAAAGTTTTTACAGGGGTGCTGACCCCTCTTCGCAATTAGAGCATGAACAGCAGTGCTGTGGACACAAAGAGGATGTCTTTTCAAATAGTAATGACACCTGAATGGGTTGTGCCTCGTGTATAAACCTGCTAAATTTGGAGCATAGAAATGCTAATAAAATATAAATAAATAAAAAAAGGAAGTTCCGAATCTTACTAGGTAATCATATAGTAATAATTCCAACTGAAAATTAACATCTCCCCATGTTAGAAAACACCTGTGACTTGCTTAGCCTTAATAAACTAGAGACAGCAGCATAATGAAAATCCAAGCAAGTAAAACTAGAATCTGGATACCATGTCTGCTGTCAACAGACAGATCATCTTTCTGTCTCTAGAGTTTCTGAAGACATATATAATACACATAGCTCAAAATTCCATTTTAAAAAATTGAGTTATTTACCAGCTGTGCTTCAGATCAGTGGTTTTCCCAACTTTAGATGACTGAAGAACATTTTTTAAAAAACCCAAACAAACCTTGACAAGGCAGAATATTGTTACTACATTTCAAAAGCACTGGCGTTCATTTACTCAGGACTTAGAAGGAACTTTTCCATAGTTCAAACAAGGCTATGTGAAAATCTTTTAACAAACTGAGAAATAAATAATGCTTCCATTCATTATCTGTTTCCTTCAGGAGTTAGTCAAAAAACTTGAAACTTTTCAAATATAAAAGAAAAAATAATTTGGAGGTACAGTTTGACAGACCCACCATATAGCTGTCAGTTGTCACAAATTTACAGATCTTAATGCATTCAGTAGAGATACTTATTTCAATTAGTCTCACAGTTCCTGGCAGAGATTGAAATCTTCTTTTTGAAAGTTAATAATGAACTCAGTCCCTAACTTCTATTCATCTCATGCCTTGCTGCTGTTCATGGAGATACTTCATGTCGTGTTCACTAGGGAAAAACTGTCGTCTAGCAAGGACTGTCTTCATTATAGTCATTGCTTACTTCTGAATTATCTCCGAAAAATGTATGTGCCAAATACCTAACTAAGCAGCATATGAAGAGAGAGTGATTTTAAGCACCCAGTATCAAAAATAGTGCAGAGCACCAAATACCTGTAAAATTCTTTACTCTCAAAAAGTCAATATTATATCTTAGTGGGATTGTATTTCTCTATGTAATTGCCAGTTCCTCCTATTTGCAAATGGCAGCACCCCGTCCTGTGCTCTGGTGTGCTCTCAGCAGGGCTCATGCTAAGGCCTGCCATCAGTCATGCCAGGCTGACACTTGATGAACGGTATATACCTTCTGGTCAGCCAGCCAGCTGCTCTGTGTAACTTATCTTCTGGTAGAGCTGTTTACTACCACAGAGCTTTCATGTGCAACAGTTTGAGGTGTCTGAGGAATGTAAATGTTTATGCACTAGAATACAAGCAGCAAAAATATCTTCTTTGGATACGGCTCACTTCAGTCAGTTTTTTGTTGCATTTGGACTAAGCATAACAAAGCTTAGTACTTGACTTATGTGACATTGTTGGATTTTTGTTTCTGAGTAATCCCTAACATTACAGAAGAAAAATTTGGTGAAGTGTACCACTGATAATGTTATTATTTAAAAATTTAGCAAGGAGACACCTTTTACTCTCCTTTCTTCCACCTGTCCTCTTTTCTTTCTGAAATGAGTACTAACTGTAATTTTTATTAACACTGCACATTAGAACACACAGTTTAGCATAAAATGTAGTGAGCCAACTCATCAGTTGAGAAAACTGTTCAAAAAAAAAAACAAAAAACAACCTTACTTGGATTTTTTGATATCATTTTCCTTACTTTTAGAGAAAAGCTTTTATATAAAACACTATAATTTCCTATTAAATCCTGTAATATGTTGTTTCCCTGTTATACTGCCATTCAGGGTCACAAAGTGGGCACACATATTTTCAGATGGTCATCCTTAGCCTGCAAAACTAGAGGAGAAGGAATAAATACATCTTATAGTGATACTTCTGGATAGTACAGTTCAACAATTTGGGTCCTGATTACTTCAAACTTTATAGACAAAATCTTATTTTTACTGGACTCAGGGATCTGTTCTGGATCCTGGGAATTTCCAGGTAATTTTGGAACCTTATAATTTTTTTTCTTGTTTAAATTCCTGATCAATTTAAACAAAATCAGCCATGTGTAGGTTTTGTCAGAAAGCAATGAAACCATCAAAAGTCTCTTCCTGATTTCAACAGAATATCTTTAGAAATATCTTTAGATCTGCATCTGCACTAAAAAGAAATTTTAGTACATCTTCAAATAAAACAGCAAATCGTAAGTGACAAAGAATCAAGGTCAAGTCTTTCAGTGTCATGGAAGTTTATTATAAGTTTTGGGCCAACCTGCATTTAACTTTGAGTGAAAGACTAAAATCCAGTATCTAACAAAGCCCATATTCTTTAGATCAGCTGGACATCTGCACAGTTGCTCTTCACTCCAATTATGAGAATGATTCTTATGTTAACTTTCAAGTAAGGCAATTTATTCAACCCAATCAATTCCAGTGTGAAATATACTTAAAGGACCTTGGATACAGTGAGTATAACAGGAGAAACAGGAGCAAATAACTCAGAAGACAGCACGATTCAGTAAACACAGCATGAAACTAGAAGTCTAAAGACTCTAGCCTTTTGGCTCTCTGGCTGGCTTATTAACTGCCACACACCTTTAAAAGCCTTAACTATGACGCTAAAAAGCCTCTGGGTTGCAAGAGACCATTATACTAGTGCTTCACTGCCTGCACAGGCTCCACATTGACAACTGCCTAATTTAGTGTCTCTAGTCTGACAGCCAAAACCTTTTAGAGTGTCCCTGGCTATCTGAAGGATTGCTTCTAAGCCTTTGATCAAAGCCTCCTCAAATACATCCTGGGAACAAAGTGGGGAGCACCAGTAGGGGGGCCTGGTGGTTGTGGGAAACTGAACTTTCCCAGGAGCTGGAGATAGCAAAGTTCATCCTTAGAGGAGAGAAAAATGAACACTGAATTCCTTGGTGTTAGGAGGGAAATGCATATTCTGTGGGCAGTAAGGCTGTTTATCCCTCCATGACCAAGCTCCATATCCATCAAGTGGAAACAACAGTAACCTCATGCATGAAAAACCACTGATCTAGGAAGCACTCTACATGGTATTTCTAACAATTATTTACTTGCTCCATTTATGCATCTCTGATACTGTGGCCAGCTTCACTGCAGCCTCACAAAAAGAAGTGCCAAGACTAATTTTTGCAAGTAAACCCCCAGTAGATGGATATATCAGTATTTGTCTCTGGGACACTATCTGGCATGAATCATCAATAATTGGTATCAGGACAACCAATACAAGGCTGTGCTTGTGATTAAAAATATCAGCACTAAGCACTGGCTCTGGGTGCACAGGAGGTGTATTGTACAGGCTACCAAATTTGGATCAATAGGCAAGAAATCCATGTTCAAGAACTAACTTCCATATTGCCTTGCTGAACAACCCAGTTCATCTCACATTATTTTTTTCACCACTTTCCTTAAGTTTTTAGGTCATAAGCTCTGAGTCTTTATCAGTGTCCTAAATAGTGAATCCCCAGTAAAAATCATAGTACACTGGGTGATTCATTACTGTTAACAAAGGTTCGAAACAACCAACATTTGTTACCTTCCTCCAGAGCAAGATGATAAAGAAGAGTGACATAACATAAAACAACGGTGAACTTTAATATGAAAGCAGATGCAAAATTAGATTCAACTTGACACCAGAGAGTAACAGAAAATGTATCAGTTTTTAACTATCTCTACAGATTCTATGAGAAATAAAATCTCTTTCTTAGACCTACCCTGTATGATACATATCTCTTTTTTCAGATATGTTTGATTCGCTAGTTGTCCTTTTCCCTTCCTGTTATCTGTTTTAACTGGGAAATGTATTTTGCTTTTGTTTGTTTGTTTTTCTATACTGTTTCTGTTTTCACAAAAAATATGCCAGCAAATTCCAATCACCATTTATTTAGATTTATCTCAGTATTTTGTTCCAATTATTTGACTTATGTCAAAAATTTTAGATATGCTGCAAAAGGAATGTATCAAGTATCTGCATATGAGATAAGGAAGCCTTCATAAGACACTAAAGGAGATTTATGTAGTTTGTTTAGATTTTTTGCTGTGCTAAAAAAGTTACCAGTTCATATTCCTGACTAAACTTCAGAGTCCATTCTAATGCTTTTCTCCTGTCTCTTACTGAATTATAGAAACAGTATCTCATTTGTAAGTAGCAATATACAATCTCCCCTATTTTAAACAGTATCTCATTTGTAAGTAGCAATATTACAACCTCCCCTATTTTATGGAACTGTTTACTCCTCTTTTTCAAAAGTATTTAAATTTATGGCCCAAAGTATTGCCATAAAGCTCACTCTGGCCCTTACATCATCACCATAATCAGTAGAGCTCCAGAGGTCAAGTATTGTCTCCATATTGTAGACTCATGCTCTGGGGAACCCTCTGGGCAATAGAATAAAGGATATATAGATGTGGTGTGCTCAGAGGCTGGACAAGTACAGCTGTGAAAGTGAGGGTTTGGTACACAGAGAAGGGAGCTTGTGGCAGACATTGAATGCCAGAGAGCTTCCAGGATGAGAAACATTGCCTTACTGTGTGAACAGGGAAGAAGCATTTCTTCCTATGGACTGCATCTCTCTTTCACTCACAGCAGCTCCATACACCTCGTTACCTCAACAGATTGATTTTCATCACTGTACATGGTGAATCAGGTCTTATTTGTGCTAATGTCAGGCTCAGTTTTATAAATATTTATGCAGGTAAGCACTTTTGTTCTAATGTTTGCACTGCTGGGGCCCTTCTGAGAGAAAGTGTTGTTTATACTGGAGGAAGCAAAAAACTTTGTTAAAGGATAAATGTATTACTGTATATCTAAATAATGAGTGTAACATTTGATTTCCAGTTTCTGACTTGCTCCCCAGTGACTTTTATGCTCTTCACCATTTCTGCAAGCTGACAGAATTCTGTAAGGCCTGAAATTCTTCAGTGTTTTTCATTGTAGTTAGCACTAACCAAATACTGATCTGTCTGAAAAAAACAAAGAACCACCCTTTGAAACATACTGAAATAACATGAGTTGGGACAGACTTTCAGGCTAAATGTCTTTAATTCACATGTGTCCCAGGAATGCAAAACTCACAATATTCTTACTTCATTATTAAAATGAAAAATTTTGATTTGGTGTCAGTAATTAGGATCAACATCCAGCTGGCTGACAAACACAAAAAGAGTGAGATCAGCATTTTGGACAGAATATAGTTCTCTTTTCCACCTCTGACACAGCCAATTTACTTCATAAACACCTTGTGCTAAATTCAGAGTTTCTGATTTTCAGATATGGCTATACAGATATACTATACAGTAGTCATTGATGGTGCAAGTCTGCTTAACTGTTAGCAGAAGGTTGTTAGTACAGTTTCCTCTCCAATGAATCTTCTGCTCCTTAAGAGTACAAGGAGTTTCTAGGGAAGACAAAAGTACCAAACCAGTTTCTAAATTCTAACTCCCTCCTATAAGAAAAAAAAACAAAAACAAAATAAAGGCCTCCATGCTTTTAAAGTAGGGAATTGACCTATACTCAAATATTGCTGTCAGGGACTGATGATGTCCTTAATTCTGCTCATGTGAAACACTTGAGCAGGTATAAGGAAGTGGACCTGAGTGACCAACACTTGCCAGCAATGAGCTATTCCTCCAACTCTCACCTAGGATTTCAGTGGGTTTGAAGGGAATTGATCAAAAACACTTACCTGGGAATGTGTGAAAGGTAAGTCACAGAAGCAGTGCTTACCTAAACACAGATTCTCCCAAGAGGCTGAGTACCTTGTCTTTGCCAAAGTGTTTACAGCAAACTGTAACAGCGATCAGTATCTGAAGCATGGGTTCTACTACATTTAGTTTAATTATAACTAGTGCCTATTTGTGAAGTCAGAATTGTAAAATGCCCTCCTGTAGTGACAAGTAAGGGCACAAACAGTAAGCATCTTTCAGATGTCAGGGACTCATCCATGAAGTTTGATGTGTTAAGCTTTGGGGTGAGCTTTTAAGTTCAGATTTTAGTCATGCTGTTTACTGTTGTTTTACTGCCAGTGCTAATAACAGCAAACTAAAAATTACACTAGTTTTGGGGAATTGCTAAACAAAGAATGGCACTGATTAAAAGCGTTGCTGGCACCTCGCCTGCTGCATCATAGAAGCAGCCAAAGTGTTGATTGTTATTTACTGTGTGAAGCCACACATGCTGGGTGTGAGCCGGTTCCTTTATTTCTGCTTGTTTTCCACTGGAACTGCCATAACAAGTAGTGGGTGGGAAGAGGCTTTTGTTCATTAGAGTATCTTCCAGTGGGAGGCTCAAAATCTTGTACATCTTTGCTCTGCCACTGGGAAGCACATTATTGTAACTCTTCCACAGGTGGCTAAATAGAAGCAAGAAGTTTTGTGTTCTGCCTGATAAGACAAAGCTTTTGTATCGTTCTGTATGCTTTTAGTCCATACAGCTTCTACAAAGAATAAAGAAAATATGTTTTTACCTCCAGTACTAGCTCTCATGACTTACTTGTATATTTAAGTATACAAGTATGTTATTTTATGTTCTGATCTATAGGAATTAATTTTGCAATAATTGAAAACAAGAGCAAGCTGGTTTAGGAAGAAATTTTGGCCTTCCTGAAGTCATCAGATAAGTCTGATCTGGGATATTCTTTGGGTCAACATATTTCATCATTAATCACTGTTTGGTTACAGCATCTTTCTATATCATTCAAAGAAGTTATTTTAAAAAATGTAAACCAAGAACTGTTTCAATAAAGAAAAAGTGCTGTAAAAGCTACTTTTAATAGCCTACTCCTGAGAAAACTAAGATGAGAAATCAAATCACAAAAAAACTCTCCAAGAACTAATACAATTTTGCTAGACCAGAGGTTAATTTAATAGCTGTCCCTTTCCTAATAACAGGAAAAATAGAAGTGATAACTGAAATTAAAAGCACCAGCAGTTTTCAATGTAATTGAATTGAACACAGGTTATTCATTAGAGAAAATGAGTGAAAATCCATCAAGCTAGAAATAGGTCATTATAAACATAGTCATTCATATATATAATGTATATTGTACATAGTGGGGATAACATCACACAGATGAAAAGACTATTAATATTGGCCTTAAAATTAATCTTTTTTTTGTAAGAGTACTTTCAAGCAGTATAATAAAAATTAAAAAGCTTCACACCACCTTGTATTTTGAGATTTTAAAATTCCTGCTCTCTGAATATCTTCGCATATCTTACACCTATTAAAAAAGTAGAAAAGGCTTCACTAATGTACTAATTAATCTTCATTTTACTGCAGAAAGTTCTTTTAGAAAAAAAGTTGTATTAAATTCTTTCAGCTATAACTGTGTTTTAAGTACTTTTTATCCTATACTTTTTATGTGTTCTACTTTAAATAGACATAGCATAATTATGGAGCATGAATTATGCTCAAAAAGAAAAAAATAAAATCCATTTCTGGTTTCTCTTGTATACCCAGATCCACATTAGATTGAAAGTTCTTTGTTTAGCAGTCTCTGAGAAAATTAGCTGATATTCTATATTAATGAGTCGTGAAGAAAGTAGCACTGTTTGTTGGCTAGAGTAGCTGGTAACCCAGCAACTAAACCAGTATAAAAGGTTGTAAAACTGAAGGGCACTCCCCTGTCTAGCAGAAGGAAAGAAATTACTCTTATTTACACTGAGTGTGTTTTATGTTTCTAATCTGAGGTGTTATTTTACAAAGCCTCACGTTTATGGTTTCATCTGCATGGATCACATCCAGAACAAACACTTTTCCTTTGATCTCGCTTGGTTGCCACTACTGATGTCCAGGCATCCAATACACACATGTTCAAAACTTTCTTGTACCCATCTCTTCCACTGCCCGGCTGCATCTGCTCATCTTCCCATCTCTGCACATTTTTTTGGTAATTAACGGCAGCTTCTTTAACAGCTTTTCAGAAGAAAGTCAGGTAAGGTCTGGACTTGTTCCATTATAGTATAGGCCTAACCAGACCCCAAAATGATAGGTGTAAAGATAGAATAAAACTAATTATCATCCTTTGTGAGTAGTTTGAGACATTGACTCGCCAATCATCCTTCCAGTCCTTTGACAGATTGCCTTTTATAGTAGGCAAACAGCAAAGCTCAAGAGGAGCACAGAGGTGGGGGAGTAATATAATTGCCTTATCAAAAGAGCCAAAGTAGGGATCTTCTTCTGTAGTCATTGCAATTATCTCATATATACACTAGTTTTCCTCTAAAATCCCATTTGATATGTTGAGGTATTGAATGATAAATGTATACAAAGGAAATTAAATGTTACTATCATTCATCTAGTTTCAAAAAGAAGTGTTAAAAAGCAGTAGTTCAGATACTGACAATACAGCAGACCAGAAGACTCCAGTTTAAAGCAGCTGTTCAGAGAAATGATTGTAATAGATTACACATTTGTTTTTTTTCTTTTAATTCATAGGAGAAACAATGTGACATTTTACCAACACCTAGCAAACAATACTTTGCTTATAGTTCAATCTCTGTGATTTTCTTGCCCTTACGGGGCATCTAACTATGGCAGGAAAACATCTGCTCCCCTCACCTCATCTTCTGTTATTTCTTCTAGAAGTTTTTAGAGCAAAGGAAAAGAAAACAGAAGAGGAGCATATATATGGCTGTCTGGAATTTTTAAAAAATCTGTATTTATAAGAGAAAAAGATCTTTTTAACTAACTCACTATTCCCAGGTTATCTTTCCCAGTCTTAATTTCTTGTGTTGCCTGAAACACTTTTCAAATATGTTAAGATATAGTGTTTCTCTGAATTAGTTTTTTGAGGCTGTTTCACAGACTAGTGCATGGCACCTCTTTTAAGCATATCTTTTGAAATATTTTTCAGACTGCATTTGCTTTCCCTTTAATGACATCAAAACCTTCTTTCCCTCAGAAACCTCATTTTGTTTGTATGATCTACTTTGAAGTCCTGCTAAAATAATTTCACTTTTATTAGCTGCTGCTGTTTTTTGCCTGCTTTTAGTATTTCTTCTACTTTGGTCAATAACATGATGTAAATTCTAGCAATGCCACCCAATACCTTTTCGCAAAGATCACTTCTGATATTTATTCTGGATTTTTTTTTCTGAAGAAAACCAATGAACAAACAAACAAAAAAACCCCAAACCAAGCCCGCAGCAGTATCAAAATTGAACCCTGTATTCAAAGAGAGTACTTCCGGGACATAAAGTTAATCACACTAGTACTCACTTCAAAATAAATAGGCAATAAAATATATTTCTGATTAATATATTGAGGACAGGCAGATTTATATTTACTACAGAGAAATGAGTTACAGAATTGGAAATTTATTTGCACTAGTGAGGCCATAGCTGGAGTCTTGTGTCCAGTTCTGGGGTCTTCAAGAGAGACAAGGAACAACTGGATAGAGTCCAGTGGAGGGTTTGTGGAGGGAAGCATTAAAGACTGAAAAATCTCAATCTTCAGAACCTACTGTCTCAAGTATGTAACTCACACTGTTCTGTCCTGGTCAGTGTGTTCCTGTTCATAATGGCAAATTATCAAGGTTCAGTTATCAAATAAAGCCTCTCATCTCATCCCTTAGGAAAACTGCGACATTCAGACACAACTTTCCCAGATGGTTCAACAGCATAAATATTCACTGAGACTAAGGGCTGGCTCAAGCATCACCACAATTTTGGGGACCAAGAAGAGTGAAAAAGTTTTTCCTGGTGTCTTACATGAGCTCACAAACCTCAGACTGTGGCCACTGAACTTTGTTAATTTGTCTACCCCTGCAAAGAATTCCTCTATCGCTGTTACTGCACTTCAGGTGGGCTGCTATTAGCTCATCCCTTCGAGATGGTATAGACTAAACAAGCCCATCTCTTTTGGTCTCTCCTTATTGGCTATATGCTCTCATCCCTAGTAGTCTTCATGGCCTTCTGCTGAACTCTCTTCAGTTCCTCCACATCAGGTTACCAAGACTATCCCAGTTAGAGAGAGAGAGAATAACACACTCAGCCTGCTGGCCTTGGCCTAGTAGACAGTTTCTGTTATTTGCAATAAGAATTCTTTGTTGGCTCATACTCAGCTTGTTACCCACTGGCTGCCATTCAGAGGTGTTTCAGAGGTGGAACTGGGACAAGGGGTGATTTCGAAGTTATAGTCAGGTGGGGGTTGGCCTCTTCTCCCAGGCAACCCACAACAGGACAAGGGGACATGGACTTAAGCTCTGCCAGGGGAAGTTTAGGTTAGATGTTAGGAAGAAATTCTTTACAGAGAGGGTAATCAGGCATTGGAA
>JANHFX010012892.1:22096-32324 GCA_027560015.1 Chloroceryle amazona | reverse complement strand
GCAAGCAAACTACTGCCTTGCCCACCTTACCCCACCCCCTTGATGGGGGGCAATGGCAACAAGTTCCTGCCTGGTGCAGCAGGCTTGTTGCCTCAGTTATTCTGGGAAGAATACAGAGATGCTGCCTGATTGTGTAGGCACGAGTCAGGAAGGCCAAGGCACAGCTGGAGCTGAACTTGGCAACAGACAAAAAAAAAAAACAACACAAGAAGGGCTTCTACAGGTACATCAATGAAAAAAGGAAAGTGAAAGAAAACATACCCCCCCCAGAGAACAAGAACAGGGACCTAGTGACAACAGATGAAGAGAAGGCTGAGCTTCCTCAACTGAGCAGCACAGCTGCAACATGTGGTTGAAAGGCAGCAAGCTAAAGCGGAAAGGCTTAGGAGTATCAGGTAGGCTGAGGAGGAGATCGACTGGTGGAGCCAAGCTCTGCCTGTCCTGAGGCTGAACAGGGTCAGGTCCCCCCTACATCCTGTACCCATCAGAATGAAAGCAGAAGCCTAAAAGAAAAGGAGGAGTGGAAGCAGGTCCATGGTCAGGGCAGCAAGCAAACTACTGCCTTGCCCACTTTAGCCCACCCCCCTGGTGGGGGACAATGGCAACAAGTTCTTGCCTGGTGCCTTGTTGCCTCAGTTATTCCCCCAACCTCCCAGATGCCCTTACAGAACAGGTTTGATGCCCTGCAAGTGCAGTCAGCCAAGGAGGAAGAAGAATCATCTGGCTTGGAAGTGTTCTCAGAACTAAGGAAGCCCAAGCCCAGCATCCAAACATCTTCTACCAAAAAAAAAAAAAAAAAGTCATTATTATAGGCAACTCTCTTCTGAAGGTCCAATATGCAGACCTGCTCCATTTCTAGGGGAAGTCTGCTGTCTCCCCAGGGCCAGAGTTAAGGACATGGTAAGGAAGCTTCCTACCCTGATACAACCTACAGATTATTATCCATTATTGACCTTCCAGATAAGCAGCGATGACCTTGAAAGAAGAAAACTGAGGGCTGTCAAGAGAGACTTCAGGGCCTTGGGTCAACTGGTCAAGGGAGTGGGAGCACAGGTGATGTTCTCTTCTATCCCCTCAGTCACAGGGACCAACCCAGAAAGACTGAAGAGGACTATCCAGGTTAATTCATGGCTTCATACTTGGTCCCACCAGCAGGACAGGGAAAAAAAAACAGTCTCTCTGGCAATAAGCCTGGAATGTTTGTAGGGCAAGGTACCAGCTCCACTGGTATTTCAGAGGAAGTAGGAGACAGTGAGCCATATGAAAAAGATGCAAGAGCTATCAGTGAGCTTGGACTCACAGTAGAACATGGGAACAATCAAGCAGATGAGAAGGAGGAAGGGGAGAACTATACCACCAGGCCTTCATTTCACAAGAGAAGGAAAGACACATCAAGGTTGGAGGCAAGGTAGGCCTCCTGATCAAGGAGAAGCTATTGATGAAGCATTCCTACTCCAGCTACAGGAAGTATCACACTCAGAGGCTCTTGTCCTGATGGGGGACTTCAGTCACCCCAACGTTTGCTGGGAAAGTAACACAGCCAGCAGTAGGCAGTCAAGGAGGCTCCTGGAATACCTTGATAACTTCCTGGGACAAGAAACAGACAGCCCTACCCGAGGGAATGCAATCCTGAATCTACTGGTCACCAGTGCAGGTGAGATTGTCAAGGACCTCAAGATTGGAATCATCCTGGCCAGCAGTGACCATGCATTAGTGGAATTTGCACTACTAAGGGTCACAAATCAGTCAAGGAGCAGAGTCAGGAGCCTGAATTTCAGAAAAGCAAGCTTCCAGCTCTTCAAGGAGTTCATTAACAGGACACCTTGGGAAACTGTCCTCATGGACAACAAAGTAGAACAAAGCTGGCAGATCTTTAAAAACACTTTTCATAGAACACAAGGGCTTTCGATCTGTAAGTGTAAGAAATCAAGAAGGAAAGAGAAGAGACCAGCATGGCTGAGTCACGACCTGCTGGTCAAGCTAAAAAGAGTGAGCTGCACAGACATTGGAAACAAGGATGTGTATACTGGGAAGAGTACAGAGATGCTGCCCGACTGTGTAGGCATGGGGTCAGGAAGGCCAAGGCACAGCTGGAGCTGAACTTGGCAAGGGACCCAAAAAAAACCCAAGAAGGCCTTCTACTGCTACATCAATGAAAAAAGGCAGGTGAAAGAAAGCATCCTCCCCCCAGAGAACAAGGACCTAGTGACAACAGATTAAGAGAAGGCTGAGGTTCTCAATGATTTCCCCCCCCCCTTTTTTACTAGCAACACCCCCCCCCCAACCTTTCACAATAGGGATTAAAACTATAAGAGGCACGGTAGGTACCCTCTAATATCGATGGCAGAACCCCCTTGACTTCTGTGAGGTTTCTGTACTTAAATGAGGACTTTTTTTGCTAACCTTAATTTCAATTAATTAATTTCCAGGTGTTTAATCAGTTTCTTTATCTTCATTATCTTTTATTGTAATGAAGGTATCAAAAAAAAAACCCAACAGTTTTTTGCCTTGAGCCTCAGATTTTGTTTTAACTCACATATTTTTCCTCTCTTTTCTTCCCTTTGCTTTTACCATTCAGTCTTCTCTCTTCATATTCTCCTACAGCTCTTCAATCCTGACTCTTCATCTTCTCCCACAGCTCTTCAGATTAGCATGTTTCCCTGGGACTGTTCATAGCTCGCTCTTTTCACTTGTATTTTAAAAAAACCCACACTTAATTGATAAGAACAAAACATCTCACACTTTTATTTTGAATAAAGACCTAAAGAGCAGCATTCAGTATGGATTACCATCACTGAAATCCTTAACAAGTAGGCACACTCAATAGGAAAGAACAAAAGGCTAAAGAGTTGGCCTGCCTACTGATTATTTCTCTAAGTTTTGAAATCAGGCTAACAATTATGGTTTCACATATTCTGTTTTTTAGTTACCTTGGCTAGTGAAAATCATTCTCTGCATGTGATTTACTACACCTTTACTACACTTAAAGTAATAAAAGGAAAATTTATGCTATTTTCTATAGCTACACCCCAAATTGTTTATGGGCAAGGAGAAAGCACACCTTTTCTAAAAGTAAAGCTAAAATGTATTGTGAGAATAACTGTAATTTTAAAAGCCTAATCTTTATTAGTCCAGATCTAATTGTTACAGAAAGGAAAGAATGTTAATGTAGTTAAAATTGATATATACTCCACTGCTTCTCTCGGCATTTAGGGCAGTGGCAGCATTCAAGGAAGTAAGTGGGGACTGTAGTGAACTGTGGGCATCTGTGTCCTTCCCCCGGAGAAATAAGACGTTCATGATAGTGTTTTCTGCCTCTTTCTAGGATTCACCTGAGGTCATTTATACATGTTTGCTGACACATTTTTATGTCTTTCTTTTCTCGATTGGTTTGCAGCTCCACATTACACACAAATCTATTATAGGTGGTGACTTTCATGTGTGTTAGATACTATTTGTTTGTTCTCTTTGCTAGTCCTAAAATCAGTTTTGTCCACTTTCACCTGCATTTCTTTAACTGATCATGAGTGAGTTTATAGCTGTGGGGTCTCCAGTTCTAGCCTGTGCCCTGTCCCCTGTCATCCCACACCTGCTCTCCACTGTGCTGCATCCTATCTCTTTGCTGCTCAAGGTCTCTGCTGGTGTGCAAGGCAAAAAGTTCTCTCTGCTGCATCATTATGTTAATGGGTGAAACGTACCGACTTCTACATAGAATAACTGCCTGTTACTGCTACATGTATAAAGCTATACTTGCACCACAAAGTAAAACCAGTGAGCCTTAGAAACCTGCTCAATTCAAGAGACTGTTGTCACAAGGGAAACAAAGCTGGAAGCGACGAGTCTCTGTCCTGGGGCAAGGCCCCTGTGGTTTTTAGAAACAATGGCAATACTGCATTACTGGGGTTCATGGTTACACTACTCACTGCAATTTCAGTGATGCCATTACTCTATCTGCATCAAGTGAGCTATACTTTTCTGTGGGGAAAAAAAAAAAAGCTTTTTTCTTGCTTCATTTAAATTTAGTAAAATACAGTAAAAGTTAAATTTTTAGGGGTAGAAAAGTATTGAATCCATGTAATTCACTCATCAGTAACAGATGCTGTGGTGGACTAGTAACAGCATTTTTAGCTTAATAAAGTTGTTTCAAGATCTTATTAAAGAGCACACAGAAGTGTCCATCAGAATCTAGCCCCTTCCTCTCCCCATCCTCCATGGCCTCCATGCAGCCTTAGCAGTACATAAGGACAGCACAAACAAACGTGAAAGCCTTATGTATTTTTCCTCAAAATTTCAGGAAAAAGTTTCAGTGGAACAACAGAAGAGCTTCTTTGGAAGAGTTACATGTCACATCAGTCATCCTTTAACTTCTGTGGGCTTCTGAGACTTGACCTATTCTGTGTAGATTTTGTGCTGTTTTGTAGGTGCCTGTGTTGACTTTTGCCATTTTCTGAGAGGTATGGGAGCCAAAGTCTATTCTTTGCTCCTCACCTTAGCCAAGGTATCCTTAAAGCCCAATTAATTGTCTGTATTTTCATATCCTGCATGCTAATAACAGGGTGAGATCATCATACTTAAGTGTATAGTTAAGCAGACAGACTGGATAGAGAAATCTTTGCCAAAATATTGTGTGCAGCTGAGGCCTTTAAATCTCAGTTGCACTTAAAGTATTGGTTTTTTTATGTACGTCTGAATATTAAAAAGGAAAAAAGTTTTTATGTTGTCCTCAAATTAAAATGTGTGCTGTATGTGTAGACCTGTGCCCCAGTTGTCTATGTGATGTAAAACCAGGTACAATATGAGGTATCAAAACATGCCTAAGAAAAGAGAATGATGTTGTGTAAGATTTTAAGATTCAGAGTGACCAAGTAATCACCAAAAAGACATTTTGCAATGTCATTCAGCAAGTCACTTCAAGCAACTTTCAAGACTATCCAGGAAAAGGTACAGGAGGAGTACATGACACTGGATTGCCATAAAGAGAATGTATTTTAAAAGGTAGAAGAAGCTTTATAAGTTTTCTGTGCCAGAAAGGCATTCCGGAAACTTCATGCAATGGCCTGAAATATAACTTGGGATTTGTTCTTCAGCCAGGCAGGTCACAGATAAGTATCCACACATTGAATAATTGTTACACTCTTTGTCAGTTATGAACAGAACAGATTATGTTCTTGGTTTGATGTATAATGACTATCATTTTTTTTGTCCCTGATGTTTAAAATGCTTTAATAGCGTATTTCAAAGGAATTCTGATTTAGTATCTGTTTCTGTCTCAACCTGTCAAAATATCAATTTCCTACTGGTTATGATATCAGATGTCTGAAAAGAAAACATTTTATTTAAACAGTTAAGCTTTTGTCTAGCATGATTAATGTTCAAAATCTGTAGAGGCGGGGGCAGGGGGAATCACATTAAGTAGCTCTAATTAAGACTAGTGTACCTTGTCCTGCCATGTTTTTGAAGGCAAAATTTCAGACCAGATGTGCTTGAACAAACAACCCTGAAAAAGACCTCTGAATTATTTTTTTCAAAAGGCCTTAATACAAATAAAAGGTTCTTCAAGAAGAGATTTTTTTTTCATACAAGGGTAGTATCATGTATGGGCAACAAACAATAAAAAGCCTTTGTGTTAACCTTTGTAATTTCTGTAGATTTACAGAAAATAATTAAACATGTTTTTAAGACAGAATGCCAAGAGAAAGGAAAGCTATTTAAAATTCAGTTTACAGTAATTATACCTCTATAGTAAGTTTTTTCCCTGAAGTCAGTTTGCATAGTATATTCTGTTGCACAACAGAAGTCTCAGTAGGTTGTAGAAAATATGACTATTGAAATTTTAAATATAAACTGAAATCAAAAAATTTAAATTTTTTCAGTTAAAATAGAAATTTATCTGCTAGGCCATGTTTAAGCAATTACCCTAATGACTGGATACATGGATGAATGAATAAATGTCTCAGTAGTTGTGTGGGGTTTTTTGTAATTCTCTGAAAATGCATTAACAGGTGCAGGGTTTAAAGATTGCAAGAGTTTTTCCTTCATACAGTTATTTCACATCTTTTGAAATTAAGATATTGAAGCAAGACAAGAGACATTACTTACTAATACCAGGTCTGAATCTGTGATGTACAGAGTTTTGAGTTTTGGTATATTTGGTTCCCTGAGGTCAAGGTGGCATTTCAGATGAGTGATCCAAGGCTATCACTCAGTTTAGTTCAAAACAATATTATGGGCTGTGACAAATAAAGGCATTCAGGTGTAATATGAAAAGTAAAATGGTTTAGTGTCAAGAAATCAGGAAAACATATCTCAGCACTGATGAGGTTGTTCCATGATAGGGAAGGTTTTGTCCTGCAAGAGGGACAGAGATTTCATAACGTGTCTCACTTTGCTAGAAGATTGTGAGATTAATTAACCTAAAATTAATGTAAATACATGAAGTAGAAAGAGAAAAGCAGTAAGTATTAAAAATCAACAGTACCTCAGTGTATATTAATTTTCATGGTTTGAGAGAAGGAAGACACTATGGAAAGCTGACTTCTCATAACCCAAGCAGCCTGTACTGGAGAAGTTCTCTCTTTGCAGCGTATTACTCCTGGTGCAGGCTGTGCCTCTCAGAAGGCACTCTGTGGAAATGGAAAGATGGTTCTTTATAAAAACAGAGGCTTGACAAGATTCATCCTGTTTTGTGTTTCTAACATTGGTTGATAAGCATTGGTCAGTAGGCTTGAAAAGTATATAAATAGTGAAAGGATCACTTGTTTAAAGTCATCTTTCAGAGTCTTATTTACCACTTCAGTTAGTCACAGTTTTTTCAGAGTTTCTTAAGCACCTCACCCTCAACTGATGTTCTGGAAATTAACAAAATTCTTAAAGCAAACCAGCTTTAAGAATCTGGTTCTCTGGAGAGGATTCTCTCTCACCTGTGGGTAAGCATATGACCCGAGCACAGTGACAGCTTTCTGACAAGCTTAACTTCAACCTGGGTAGCAGGCCTGTCTTCAGAGTAAGAATGGTATGCACAGATGGGAGCGTCTGCTTCCTTCATTTGAAGTGAACAAATGAACATATTTTTCTTTTTTAACATATGAGATGGATCACTTGTCGTGGTCATTTAACTGGTAAAGTAGCATTCCCATTAATACAGCTTGTTTCATATTATAATAACATTACTTCTTTGCTATTCATTCAGATAACAGTGATCAGCAGAAACGGGAATGAAAATGTATACAGATATTCTAGACCAGAATTTTATTTTCTATTCCTAACAGTATAGCTACCCACATACTTGCACTCATAATTTATCCCTCCTGCCTGACAAAAAAAAAAAAAAAAAAGAAGTTTATACTGAACTGAAAATTTAGTCTTGCTATTTTGGTATCAAAGTATATTTTGGTATCAGTGTTTTCATGGAATGAAATAAGGTGTGCTTACTATGAAATATTTCTACTGTTTTAAATTGTAGATTCCACAACTTACGCACATTTTCTGTTTAATGCATTTGACACTGATCACAATGGATCTGTAAGTTTTGAGGTAAGAGATGCTGTTTTTTCTTTCTCTGCAATTGAATATTTTGACATTGTTTGTAATTATGTCCAGTTTGATGACTTTAATTTTACAGCTCACATTATAAAAAAATGTAGCTTATGTGACTCAAGTTTCAAGTTTTTCCAGTATTTTAGCAGAAGTCATTATTATGATTATTTTACAATTGTATATCCCAATATGCTAACTCAGACTGTGCTGCTATCTAATACTTTCATAAAACTGCTAATTTAAAAGGTAACATAATTTATACAAAAGTTACATAAAATATTCCTCCCTGCCTCTGCAATGTGAGACAGACTCTGAACTACAACTAATGTTATGGTGATGACTCACCCAAAATAGGATTGCTCACACACTATTAGTTTCCAGGAGTAGGCTCTACAAAAAAAAGGGCTTTAAAGCAAATGTATTTAAAAGCACAAGAGTCTGAAATTAATTTTTTCTTCATGTGACTATCCAATTTGTTTTCAAAATTCTGCCTTTCCCTGCTAAGGTTGATATCAGCACCTACAAAGGCTCATGTCATTAATGCAATAGCATGGTAAAAAAGGCAACCCACTGCAGTATTTTAGATGAAAACATGGTGTACAAAATGCTGCAAAGGAGACTTTATTTTCAGGTATAGAATTAAAAAAAAATATACCTCAGTTAATTTCAGAAATGATACGTTTGCTTTGTTATGTTTTGTTTATAATGGACAAATGATATCCTTACAAATTGATATTACATTGTGATAAATACATCCACTTTAAATTTGTTTAAATGACCTATACATATTATTATTTACTTGAGTGAATGGTGTTGTGAGGTCTGACAGAATTTTTCTGAAATAATTTTCATTGCTTTTTTATTGATGTAATAAGGAAGGAGAAGCTTTGACAAGCAGATGCACTGATGTCAGAAATCTATACCTCAACTGGGACTATAACCAGATCATTTTGTGGGGGTTTATTTGTGTTTACTAAAAAAAAACCATGAAGCCCATCTACCTTTTCTGGGCAGCTGAAATGAATTGGCTCCATGTGAAATTAGAAGTGGGAATTGAATTTTTATCCACATCTGTACACAGGCTATTTCTACAAGGAATCCTTGTGGTCAAATCAGCAACAGCAGAGACAATAAGAGAAAACATTTTCAGCATTGGTATTGGAGAAGTATTCCTGCTGTTCTCATTAAGAATAATGAGAACAAAAGAAGCTTTTGGATCTTTCCTGGACAATTTGTTGACATTGGTATCTCAGAAAGAAAGCCTTAAAAAATGCAGTAGATATGAAGCCCTTTTCAAAGGATTTTAATATCTCAAAATGCAGGTCTGTTTACCAAAAAAAGGGCTTTGGAATAAAATAAATCAGAAAAAGAAAAGAAGCAGTGGGGGTTTTATTGCCAAAACAGACATTTCCAGCTTACTTTTGTTCACTATTGATTCAGAGCAATTCAGACCTTTATATTATTTGCAGTCATTGTAAATCCGGTATAACTCTAATGCTGTCACAAGACACTTGCTTCTGTGTCCTTGTACCACATAGCAGTATTAAACTTAAAAAGTGTATGACAGACATTCAAAAAGCATCCTCCTTATGCTAAAAATGTTAAGCTTTTTTTTTCTAATCATGTGAAAGCAGGTGCAGAATGTGAAAGTAGATATTGTGAAATGTGAAAAATACAATTGTCATTTTTTTCCTCCTCCTTCTTATCCTAGGTGCAACTGTACCATATTCTTTCTATACCAATCTGTACTCTAATCTTCTAGTTTCCATTAGAAAAAAAAAACAAACAACCAAAAACAACAAAACCCAACAAACAGCACAAAAGGTAGAGAAGAGGGAGTGATTTAAAAATTTGGAGAGTAAATAATCATACATCCCAAATTGTTTTCTATATCAAAGTGTAGGAGTAAATGCAATTTAATATAATGACTTATGATGAAAACCACTCTTTGGCTCTCTTCTATGTAAAAAGCTTTATGAAAATCTGAAAAGGTACTAAAAGAATGTAGGTAAGAATGACTTTATTTGTGTTGCACTCTCCTTTTTCTAATGAAGCAATGGTAGCTGCATTTGTGGGCAAGAAGAGATAATTTATTCTAGGTTTTTGCTCTATTTTTACTCAAATTTTCAAATGCCAACAATGAAGTGTTATATTTTAGCACAAGTTAAATGCACACCTTTATTGGACGAGATTGATTGGTGAGATTAATATGTCCTTAGAATTTTGTCATTTTTGTCAATGACGAGACTCAATTTCCTTAGTTATGCCAGTTTTGCTTTAACATGAGGGACAAACAGAGTTTCAGAAAACCTAGTGACCCAGCTATTGAAAGTCTCTCTTTGCATATTAGTGAACTGAAATTCTTTTTTCTACCAGGCAGAGACAGATGTGAAAGCAAGATTTCCACTTGCTACACTGTCACAGTTTAGGGTCAGGGCGGCCCCTTAGACCAAAACCAGACACTCTTTGTTAACCTCCCTCTGTCCCCAAAGGGGAAAAGAAAGGGAGTAAGGGAGAGAGACTTAGTGATTAGAAAAGGACACTAGAACAGCTTTAATGAGAATAATAATAATAATAATTATAGAATATATGCAAATAGATACAAAACCAGTATTGAACCCAACCCCCCGATGATAATTACATCACCGTCACCACTGATGCTGTGGAGCAGACACCAGGGGAGTCCCAGACT
>JANHFX010012892.1:0-21996 GCA_027560015.1 Chloroceryle amazona | reverse complement strand
TCTGCACACCAATCCTTGGTAGTAACTCTAAACATGGGGTGTTATCACTGCCAGCAGCAGACACTGTCTGTGAAAACTTGAGACAGTGCAGTGAGTTAGAAGAACTGAGCTGAAAAGTAGAATCACTGAACAGAATTAGTTCTGTTCTCACTCAAACCAGGACATGCATGAATACTGTAACTGAACCAAAATGAAGATCTGTGCTTACAGGCTATTTGCACAGTCAGGAAAATTGAAGCTAATTAACTTCGGACATGTAGTCAAAGGTAAAGGCTACTGCACCCAAATGCAGATATCCAAATCAGTATCCTTAGTTTGCTGTAGATGCAGATTAAGGCTATTATAAATGTGGTCTTGGTGAGAGAAAAGTCACTCCGTAATTCTACTAAATCTCAGTGCCTTAAAGTACAAAGCTGTGCCCAAGTGCAATGGAGAAGTTTAAATATTTTTATCAATTTTAATAAAAGACAAGCTTGTATTAGTTTCTCAAAAAAAAAATATTCTTAGCAAAGTTGTTGATTTTCTGATTGCTTTATTCAATTATTACCTGAGAATGTTGCATTAATTAATAAATTAATAAGCATGTTAACTCAGTTCCATAGGATACACCAGGTCTTAAGATGAAACACAACTTTTGTATTTCACTAATAAAACCAGTGTTAAACAGTCATTGTCTCCAAGGCAGTAATATGAGGGTAGCAGTTTAATGAATGTATCCAATTGTGATTCTCTGTGTTCAACACAAAAAGCCTTGTTCATGTCATGTAGGAAATGAGCTAATTTTTCTCAGGTTAGTGATCTCATAAGAATTTTAATACTGGCTAGTGTACAGTAGCTGCAAAGAAATATATTTCCTCTTAATAGCAGCTCCTCCTTGGTGTTGTTTTACATACACTAGGGCTCCACCACTTCCATGACTGATATTCATTACTTGATTCCTTTCCAAAATCCTAAGGGCTAAATCCAAAAATGGTGCCTTCTTACCTACTTCTTCCAGCCTTGAACAAGACATAAAGGAACACATGATCAGTTGTAATAATTTTAAGCTTTCCTATGGATTTGATACAGCACACTATTAAGCTTGTTAATTAATTTAGTAATGAATTAATTCCCCCCAAAGATTTATGGAAGGATAAAGCAATCAGAAGTCATCAACAAACTTGTTAAGAGATAATTAATCACTGCTCTAAAAAAACCCAAACAAATAAAAGTTAATCCCAGATCACAACCAGAGGCTCTCTACAGCTGTAGTGCAGAAATGAAATGTGAGCAGGCTGTGATACTGAGCACACAGAGGCTCCAATACAAGTGCAATGATGCTCCATTTTGCAGCCCTTCACCGAGACATCCTCCTTTCTTGCAGAATCAAAGTTAGGCACAGAAGAGTTTGGCATCTTCACAGGTATTAGCATGCTCAGCAGGAAGGTAGCAAGTTAGAAACAGGAATCTGTGGAAAGGAGTAAAGGCAAGTACCAAAGCACAGACTAGTGTGCTTCTAACTTCACTGTCACAGACTGAAGAGACACCTGAACTAGAGCTGTGTACAGACCCCCTCCAAAGTTTTAGGCTCTTTTGTGACCACAGACCAGATGCACCGCTCGTCATCAGGTGCTTGGCTGAGCAGGACAGTTACTCTCAGTGGACAGTGTTTGGCATCCTTAGGGGATGTAACTGTCCAAGCAGTACTGTGAATCTTCTAAATAGGCTCAAAAAGTAGAATTCCTCTCTTCCCAGAAATCAGATGTTTAGACCAGGAAGGAAAACACATCTGGGTACTCTAATGCTGTAATGGGAACTTGGGTTCACACTCCATGCTAAATGGCGCCTGATTCACGTGTCACTGAGTTGTTGGTAACAAGCATATAGATAGACAAATGCTCTCTGCTACTCTCAGCCCTGTTGCTTTACTATGGCGCTCTGTACTGGATTACAGTGAGTAACAGCTAGCTTAGTTATACTGTTCCTCACACACACATTGCCTTCCACCATGCACAGCATTTTTCTCTTTGAGGATCTAGCCCAAAATAGCCTGTGGATTTAGCCTGTGTCCCCTGAATTTCTATGTGATTTTATTGCTATATTCTTCAATTGCATGAAAGTATGTAGAAAAGGTAACCCATCCTAACTGGTCCTTATTCAGCTCCTAACAACCTCCTCTTATGGTAAGTCGTTTCTGTTGTTCCTGAGATGGACTTCTGCACAACTCTCAGACAAAGGCAACACTTCTGAAGTGAAATACGTATGATCCTCAGACATGTTAATCAAATTTGGAAGGAGAAGACCCACTCTTACAAAGTTTAGAGCAGACACCTAAAAGATATTTGAGTTCTCTCAGCCTTTATAAGGACATTCAGTCCCGTCCAAAACAGCATAAAGTCAAGGGGGTTTTATGCATGTCTTTTAAAACCAATAATAGAAGGGTAGCATTGTAAATGGGGATAAAAATGATGCCAGGAAGCCAGATAACATATAAATGGTACATCACAGAAAGGGATGAAGATAAATAATCAGTAAACAAAAAATGATATGTAGTTTAGACAGAATAAATTAAAAAAAATGTTGCTGATGCCAAATTAAAAATAAATTTAGAATTCTGAAATATAATGCTCTTAAGAAAATAAAGTTATTAGAGACCTTCTCAAAGGACTTCATGAAAATCTACATTGAGAATGTAAAACAGTGCAGAAAAGATTTAAAACCTGGTACTGAATTAAAAAGGTAAATTGCTAATGTTGTCATCTGATCAAATCTGTTCTGAATTTCTTGAACATTTTAATACTTAATAGTACATCGGTAAAGAGCTGTTTGGAGATTTAACCCCGTGACCTTCAATTAATCATTGAGATCTAGACAAGACAAGTTGAGCAAAACTCTTTCAAGATTCATGTATCCACTTACCCCAAAGGGCACATACACCAGTAAGACAGAAACTTATGACAGAGAAAACCCAGAGCATACCACTTGTATTGTTAAAAAGACTGAAGCTGTAAAATGAGCTGTCTGTGTCTACTAGACCATTTGAGGCCACAGTATCTGTGTATGCATCACTGTATCGGGTGTGCGTATTTGACTGTGTGGTACATCAGACCTATGTAATTTATGTCTAACCTCAGTGGAGTCTTTTCCAGTGTTCCTGTTTTAAGGAAATGCATAATCTTTGCTGCTGCTGCTAAGAAATTTTTCAGCTTTTATTGTCTCTGCTTTAATGTTATTCCGAGTCTTCCTGTATGTTTTTGCCAGTGATGTAGAAGTGCTCATTTAACGTAAAGTCTTGCTATATTTTTATCAATTTATTATGGAGACAATCTCACAGATTTATGGGATTACAATCTTACCAAACAGAAAAAAAAGTGGAGGAGACAGTTAGGAAGAGCCATTGTTTAGAAAAACTTAACATGCTAAGACATACAGAAGACAGGTGATGAATACACCCGAGCTGATCTTCTCTCCAGCCTGAAAGATGATTTATAAATGTAAATGAGGTTTGTGCTGTCAAAAGTATTAATCATGAAGCAAAAATCTATAACGAAGTACTACATATAAATAATCTCAAAAGTCTTCTGATTTATTTCTGTGGAATAGCTCTACAGCAATAGAGCACTGGTGGATCACAAACTCATTAGGGCAGTACATGGACACATAATAATACTATTCCCCATCATATTTACAGTAAAATTTTAAGTACTTAGGTGTACTGTAGTATACAGGGTTTCAAATGTTGACTGCAAGACTGATCTAGGAGGTCTGGGAACCACATATTCCACTTCAACAAGGTATAGATTTAACAAGAATTTAATGTTGCTTAGTAGATAGTTTCTCCTGAAATTGGTCTACTGTGCTTAGATTAATCTAACTCCCACTTAAGATTTTTTTTGGACCATTAAACCATGGAGATTGCTTTTCCCTGGTATTAAGTTCAACAGGAACTGCTTATGTGAGGCATTTCAGAGGATAAATCCACTAACAGAACATAATGGCTTATTTTCTAGAAAATTACTCAATTTACTTATTCAATGAGTTTAGAAAACAGTGCCTAGATTGTTAACTATTTTTAAAAAATTAACAGCAACTCTTATCACTTACTCTGAAACAAAAAAAAAAGTTGGAAACAAAGCATCTTTCCAGACTCCTGTGTTTCTGATTAATGCATTATTCTAGATTTCTGTGTACTTGAAAAACTGCTCAATTCCCAACTGACCGAGTCCTTTTGTCTATTTAGGATTTTGTTATGGGTCTCTCAATTTTACTCCGAGGGACAGTACAGGAGAAACTGAACTGGGCTTTCAATTTGTATGACATAAATAAGGATGGATATATAACTAAAGAGGTAAGGTGTACTTTTTACACTAATCACTGCAACTAAAAAGCTGTAAGTCCTGGTTTCAAAGAACAGCTTCACTGTCAATTAGGCATGTTAAGAAATAAACATATTGTGAAACTAGACAGTCTAAAAGTAATTTTCTTATTTTAAAGGCAAATGTAAAAGGGAAGAATTTTCACATAAATTGTAAAATGTCAGAATTCTTCAGGTACAGAAATGTTTGGCTTCAATATATGTCAATGTATTTATACATACAGTCATTAGCATAGAGTAATTTGGTAGGATATTTCGACAAAGAAGAAAAAACTAAGTATGTGGGCCAGAATTGTTACTCATTTTATGAACCTACTTCTAAAAATTTTTACTTGAAATAGAATTTATATAAAAAGCTTCCTACATCTTTTATTCTGCATAATGCAAACACATACTTAAATTAGAGTGGGACAAAATGTGTGCTTTGATATAGATATGTTTTTTCAAAACTGGGTCTCTATGCAAATATATATATTACACTTCTAATTTTACACTTTTAGAAAAACACGTCATCATTATTATAAAAGGGTTATCTACAGAATAATTTCTCAGCATAATGGCAGGTGACTTTTTTATAATTATTCTTCTAGTTTTCACAAGCCACTGTATTAACAAAATTCAAAGTTTTTAATATAAAAGAACACTTAGCATATGTGCAGGTGTGTGCATTGGTGTCTATTATCTCTAGGGGAAACTCAGGTGTAAGAAGCTAGTGTACTTTGACCATTCATCTGGTGTTACAGAACTTCTTTCCTGTTTGATTTTATCCATGAGGCCTCGGGAGACTCTTCTCACCATCACAGAATCATAGAATGGATTGGGTTGGAAGGGAACTTAAAGATCATCCAGCTCCAACTGCCTCTGCCATGGGCAGGGACACCTTCCTCTAAACCAGATTGCTCAAAGCCCCATCCATGAACTTGCATATATTCTAAATAATTTAAGACCAATACAAGACATCTGCATCTATTTAACTAGTATATCTATGAAAGCTAAACTAACACGACAGAATTTGTAGGAACATAGCAGTTCCTTTTTGAAGCTGTTCAGTCATAAACATAACAGGCATAATCTCAATATTTTATTCTAAAATCCTAAAACTCATTTATGCATTCTGAATTAAAGCAGTGTCTACAACACACCTTACATTACAGAGACATCTTTTTTTCTCTTCAGGAAATGCTTGATATCATGAAAGCAATATATGATATGATGGGGAAATGTACCTATCCTGTTCTCAAGGAGGATGCACCTAGACAACATGTGGAAACATTTTTCCAGGTGGGTTGGGTAACATAGAAGCCAAAAAGCCTGCTCTGTTAGCAGGTTATGAAAAGATTTGCATTGTTGTAACCGTTTTGCATATCCTACCAATTTTGTAACCCTTTTTCTTCTGTGTGACTCTATCCCGTGTTTCTCAGATCTACTCATTACCCTTGCTTTTTCAACAATTAGCTCCTTAAGGTTATGCTGGTATATCACTTACTATGTTTCTAAAGCATTTTGGCCTGCTTATTTCTAGGCTGATCTATAACTGAAATGAATAATAAAATGGACTTGTTATATGCAGGATTTCAGCAGGATAAACATTCATTCTTATTCTTTCTGGACAGAAAATGGACAAAAACAAAGATGGAGTAGTTACCATAGATGAATTCATCGAGAGCTGCCAGAAAGTAAGTACCTAGTGATAAGTACTGAACCTGTATCTGTTGGCTAATGCTATCACAGTGCTTTACAGCTTTCTGGAGGGACAGTGATGCTAATCCTAATACCAGAAACAGTATTTTCCTAAGGTAGAGTATGTATGTACATCATTAAACAAAAATACTAAACAGTGTAAATAAATTTGTGACTTGAATTTGTAGAAGAGATGCTATATACAAGATGTCATTGCTTATTAGACAACTGTGTCCACATCCCTTCTATTTTTAACAGTGTTTTGTTGGTACTTGATAGCAAGAAAGTTTCTTCATATTCATATTTATTTCTGTCCTCTGCCCATGTTGGGGTACACATCCTAGTTAGAACTGGCACACAGTCACAGTAATAATAGTAATTATACTGCTTGAAGATTTATCATCTTTAGGTGTATTTCTCAGTAAGTGACTCATGACATGCTGGAAGCCTTAAAAAGGGAGTAGAGTGGAGCTTGCAAATTACACAGAATCCCAGAATGTTTTGGGTTGGAAGGGACCTTTCAAGGACATCTAGTCCAACCCCCCTGCAGGAAGCAGGGACATCTGCAACCAGAGCATGTTATCCAGAGCCCCAACCAACCTCACCTGGAATAGTTCCAGGGATGGGGCATCTACCACCTTGCTGGGCAGCCTGGGTCAGGGTCTCACAACCCTCAGTGTAAAAAATGTCTTCCTTCTCTCTAGTCTAAATATCCCTCTTTTTCTTTAGAAGCATCACGCCTTGTTTTATCACAACAGGCCCTGCTAAAAAGTCTGTCCCCATCTTTCTGACAGGACCCTTTTAAGTACTGAAAGGCCACAATAAGGTCTCTCTAGACCATGTCACTAGGGACCACATCAAGTCTTTCCTTAAACACCTCCAGGGATGGTGACTCCACCACCTCCCTGGGCAGTACATTCCAGTGTTCTATCACCCTTTCTGTGAGGAAGTGCTTCCTACTATACAACCTAAACCTCCCCTGATGCAGCTTCAGGCCATGCCCTCTTGTCCTGTCACTGGTTGTCTGGGAGAAGAGCCTGACCCCCATCTGACTACAACTTCCCTTCAGGTAGCTGTAGAGAGGGATGAGGTCCCCCCTGAGTCTCCTCTTCTCCAGGCTGAACAACCCCAGCTCCCTCAGCCTCTCCTCATAAGACTTTCCCTCCAGTTCCTTCACCAGCCTCATTGCTCCCCTCTGGTCCCTTCTCCAGCATCTCAGTATCCTTCTTGAAGTGAGGGGGCCCAGAACTGCACACAGTACTCAAGGTGAGGCCTCATCAGTGCCGAGTACAAGGGCAGAATTATATCCCTTGTCCTGCTGGCCACACTATTCCTGATACAGACCAAGATGCCATTGGCCTTCTGTGCCACCTGGGCACACTGCTGACTCAGAATTGTCAGATGGCAGGAGTTACCAGCAGACAAGTTTAGTTAAGGCAAGGGAGTGAGAACTGATTGTGATTATCAGTTATGTTTACACTCCCCAGGTGGCTGTTCATTTCCTTCAACTGCTGAAAGCAGCTCATTGACCCTAGAGCCTTGAATAAGAATAAACTTCTGCAGCAGGAATTATAATTTATTTTCACTCTTCTGCTGTTCAGAAACCAGCTTGCCTTGAGACCAAGACACAGTAAGATAACATAAGTTGCATTTTCAGAAATTTAAGGAACTACTGTTAATTTCTCAGGAAAAAAAAACAACAACAACAACAACAAACCAACCAACCAAACAAACAGAAACATCATATAGTACAAAATAAATATGATGAGGCTTCGGTGTGCTAAAAGGTTGTTATATACTGTGAAGTGTCATATTAGACCTAGATAGGCTGATTACATTTTGCAAATTGGTGTGGTAAAGAAACCCAACACTATTCATTACAGTGAGAAGTATGAGGAATCATAGTAGTGTTCTATGATACCTTGCCCAGGCTGACTCTAATTAATATGATGCTGACACAGACCAGCAACACAGCCTGTGTGTATTGCTTCTTATCTCCTATACCAAGAAGTGAGCAGTAGAAAAGAGACAGGAGAAAACAAGACTAGCAAGACTAGTGAGTGATAGCTTTTAACCACTTGGAATAGGGAGAGCTGAACAGGAAATAGAAAGAATGCTCTAGAATTTGTCTGATTTTATATTCATCTTTAGTTATTCCTTTGGGTTGCTTTCATGAGCACAGCTACCTAATAAGTTATTCTTTGGTTGAATTTTAATCCATTTATTCTGGGGGATGAAAGACAGACAACAGCTCTTGTAACTGTGGCTGTTCTCTATATCCTTAGCAAGGGCATTGGGTAGTGTCTCATCTGCTCTATTGCAGTGACCATGGTTCTAGCTTCTCAGTCTTGTTAATACGAATGAAAGGCATTTGCTCTGCTAAAGACGAGTGATTATCAGAAAGCAGAGATGAGGCTCAGTTCCCAGCTGAGATCTGCAGAATTCTGGAAGTTAAATGACAGATTAATCTGCCTACAATTATGGTGATGGGCTGACTCATTTACGAAGAAAATTAGTACCTTCAGTAAGGAATTGTCTGCTCTCCTGTTCCAATGTGATTCACAGTTTCTTGTATTTGTCAGAAGAATTCTTATTTACATCTTCTGAGTACTCAGAATACATGTGAGAGAGACGATCTCTAAATAGCTACATGACAGACACTCCATTCTCATCATACCACTTACCTCACCTTTGCTTTTAACTTCAAAGGTGCCAATATTTTTTGATACAAGAAGTATCACTGCCTATATTTTTGTCTTTCTACCAACTAAGGCCTGTTCTTCTTTTTAAGATTTCTGAGCTGCAATGTGTGTAATTCATGTTTATATCAAGATATATTTATATATTATTAATTCATGTTTATATCAAGATTTGGTTTCAGAAATGAGATTTGGGGTTAGAGTGCTTCAAGAAACTTTGTTCAGGAGTTAAGGTGGCTTCAACCTGTTCAAGATTACATTTTTTCACAGTGGAGAGTAGTGGATGATTCCTTTTAAAAAACACAGCTGTAGGAAAACTTTTTTTTTTGAGATCCTAGTGGTATGAGACTGATCTTAAAAGGTAAGGTTCAGGTTTCTTTCTATCCTCAGCATGCAGTGAGTTACATTGGTCCAGGACTGAGATGTCTCATCTTTCATGAACCTTTAACAATGGCAAAAGCAAAATTAAATGATCCTGTGATCCTTCCTGTATTAAATCTGCCTGCGTTTTAGACTGACATGCAGTATTTTTATGTTTTCCATACGTTCTCATGTTATGGAAAAACAGTGGTTATAGTTATTGCCCTTAATTCAGTATCTCTCTTCCAAGCTGTAAAGTACTCAAAAGTACTCAAATTTTCCTCCTAGGGAAAGTAGTCCACGCCTCTAATTACTCTTGTCCCTCTCTCTCTCGGGACTAGTTCTGCTATTACCTTTTCCTTACCAAAATCAGGACATTCAGGACATTCAGGACATTCAGGACATTGGCACAGCACACTTCCTGCTCCCTAAGCTTTGACAGCTATAGGGGCTTCCTCATTCTACAAACCCTCCTTTGGCATTAAGGCTGATGTTAGAGTGTATGTGCTCAAACCTTCCCGGACAGTTTGCCTAACAGATAATAGCACCCCCAACCTTGGAATGGGATGCCCCCTGAGGAATATGACAGCCAGAGCTGCATCTGTTGCGTGTGAAAATATGCTAAAGGCACACAGAAGATATGCTTGTCAGTTCTAGCTCAAGCTGTGAGACTAGAGCTGAAAAAGTGCCAGGAGACAGGCACTAAAAGAAACCCTCAACCAAACTCTAAAGCTCAGATTCCATCCAGTCTGAACCTCAAAACATACTAGAAGCCTATTCGGCTAGAAAAAAAGGCTGCAGGAGCCTTTTTTTTTGAATGACATCTCAGGCACGAGTTGACAGCCTCTGAGAACTGCTATTTCTCTGTTTGGGGTTGGAAGCCAAATCAGAGGGTCTCAGAAGTACATCTCTTTTACTGGTGTTTTGTGATAACTAAGGGAAGCATGGCACACTTACTTTAAGCGTGAAAAGAAACACAGCAGAGCATATTTGAATACAACGGCTCCACTTCAGGTTCCTTGGAGAGGTTCATGAGATTTTTTTTTCATAGCATCAAGAGCCTCTGGTGTGTTCTTCAACACTTCTTATACACGCGTGCCTTTTTTAAAAATCACCTTCTTGTGCTGAATAGGTCTTTGGCAGAACGATCAGTGCAGTAGCATTGTACAGCCTGAGGGATACAGCAAGTTTGAGACTCTTGATTCACACTCTTAATGCAAAGAATGGTTTGTCCATTCAGTGTTAAGCAGTTATGTAAGGATTGATAGAGAATTCAAGCTTTCAGTTACTGGGTCTAAGGACCTATCTCTGCCAACAGCTAAGTGAGGACAGCAAAGGTGCTTCACTTCATCCTCTCTCTGTCTTGGATGGGGAATATGTAGGACCTGATTTCCCTGCCCTCCTACCCCACATACCCATGTGCTTCAATGCCAGTTTGCCATCCAGATGCTGAGAGTCTTCCTGCTCCCACAGGAAAAATGGACTATCCTGCCTGAAGTATACTGGTCTGAGTCCCAGAAAGCAGCTGCTGTCTGTCCTGCTTTGTAAAAGGCACCCAATAGCAGACACAGCAGGTAAACAGTAGTGTGGCTAACTCAGGGCTAGACCTCACCCTGTTCCTCACCTGCCTCCTTTCACTCTTGGTGCTGGTGGAAAATGGTCTGACTCAGGAATAGCTTCATGTCTACAGCAGCACCATGAAGAACAGAGATTAAAAAAAAAAAAAAGACTAAGGCATGCATGGTGCATAGGTGAACGTCAGTCAGGGAGAATGACTTAAAAGGTCCAACTAATAATGATAAAAATCCCTTCCATACAGGGTGCTAGCCTGAAAACAACAAAGGAGCCATCTCAAACTTCAGTATAACCTTTAAAGTTGGCTTGAAGTTTGGTCAGATCTGTCAAAGCCCATGCACCAATGTTTTGCACTTCCTGTGAACTGGGCTTCATATGGACTATGCTTCATGTGGACTAAGACCTAATGTCTTGAGTTAGCAACCATTAAACAAATATGTTAAAGAAAAATTCAGAAAAATGTATTGAATAAGAGGCAATTGAGAATGATACACTTGACAAAGAATTCTAATGCAAGTATCTGGTTTTTATTTTTATTTTTTTAAGATTGAAAAAAAGCTCTACTACAAGTAACCATGTTCCAAATATTATGACAAGCCTGTATTTTCTGTTGAAGTTTCCGCCCATTTAACTAACCAAGGGAGGGGCAGTGGAAGTCTTCTGTACAGAAATGGGAGAAATGTGGAGCTGATTTTAGAGAACTACCAGTTTCATTAGTGATGATACATATATTATAAAATTGGTAGGATGCGTCAAAACACTTGCTCAATTAAGAGCAATTTGCTTTGCACATTTTCTGAGTTTAGTTACTAATGTACATAGAAAAACATTTGTAAATAATTAAATGACAAATGATTCCAGTTAAACCAAAATTTAACCGTACATTATTCAGTGATCTTCAACAGTATATTGGTGTTTTGAAATAATGCAGTGGGAAAAGGGTAGTTTATTTTCATCTGCAGTAATTTAATATAGTACACTTGTTTACAAACTTTTTAAGCATTAATCTACAAAACTTTTTTTTTTTAAATTACACATCATTGCCTTCATAAGTTAATTTATCAGCATAAAATAGCGCACAGATCACTTATTGCAGCAACATCAGTTGATGTGACATACAGAATCAAAGATGAAAACCCCCCACTGTGCATGTTTCATAACAAAATAATAATAAAAAAATTGCTCAGACTTGTCATTTTCTACAAAGAAAATTACTCACTAGACTGAACAGTGAATAATTTAACTGGAATTTGATACTGAACATGTGTTATTGCAACATTAATGTACAGAAGATGTACATACCCAGCAGTAGCAAAGAATACTATAAGGCAACCTAAGTAATGGGTTTCATGAAATTTCACCTCTTTCATGAAACTTCCTAAAGTATTCTATCAAATTCAGTCTTTTTATTCACTAGAATTAAAGGAGGCTAGATTAGCTTTCAAGAAAGTCCTAAACGGTGTGGATTCAGATTAAAAAAGAGGATCATTACAGTGGAGACCATGAAAAGCTAAATGAGCGTGTAATATGCTCACGTATTATATATATATATATATGTTGTATTGTGCAACAAGCTGTTGATCCAGAAGTGCCATCACATACAGGCTACTATGAGCAAACTCTTCTATGCCTATGAAAGGTAAATCTTACAAAAAAAAAATATTTTTTTCTTGACTGCTGTGTTACTTGCTGATAAAAAACAGAGTATAGAGTGATGCATCAGTAAGTATTGGGCAGAATTTGGAAGTGGAAGATTTTGTTACTTATTATTACAAAGCAATCAGAAAGCAGAAGTAGCATTGGAAAATGGTTGGCATCTTTCAGTGTGAACACACCGAAAACCTGATCTGAGGAATCCAAGTGTTGTGGTGATATCTGCAGAACTCTTCTGCAGACTCTTCAGTTCAGGCAAAAATGCACACTTATATCTCTTAGTTTAGAGTCATCCCTAGATATGCAATAGGATGCCCTAGAATTCCAAAATGGCTCCCGTGTACAATTTCCAGGTACAGATCCACACTTCATATACAATTATTCCTTGAGTATTGACTGTCTATATGTATTTTGTTAAAATGGATACCAATTTATAGCCTCCAGAATATTGCAGGCAATCTTCTTAATATGCTAAATATACTTGACAGAATAGTTTTGGTTTAATTACTGTATACAGAAAGCTATTTAAGTGTAGATCCATTAACAGCCTTTATCTGCTAACAATTTCTCCAAACAAGCTGAAAAATAATGTTGTAATTAACTATAAAATACAGTTAGTTCCACCTAATTTCACTATAGATATTGGCCAGCTCATTTGTAATGGTGTATGATTTTTGTGTTTTCTCTGTTGTCTTTTTTTACAGGATGAGAATATAATGCGATCCATGCAGCTCTTTGAAAATGTGATTTAATGAGGACATTAGGTCTACAACTCATGGACAAATATGAGCTATTCTGCAACATTATCTAAAAGATGGATTTCCCACTTTATCATAAATAAAATTACTCAGCTTTACACTGAGACATGTATTAAGCAAATAAATTTTTTACTACAAACTATTCCCATCAACAACAACAAAAAGACCTTTCTAAATTATACAATTTAGGACTTAAACAGTGGTTACTTAACAAGATTATTCTAAAAGGACAGATTTTTACTCTGAATGCAAACAAAATAATACTTGAAATTATGCAGCTTTATTATCATTCTAACCCCTAGATAAAACATACTATCACAAGGAGATTAAATAAATACTCTAAGTTTTGCTACTCATTTGTACTGAATTATCTCCAAGTGTTTTGAGTGTATTTCTTAAATCTTAGCTTCTAATTTATACAGAGGTATTACCATGTATTTTCTTTTCACATTTGTATGGTGTAGTCCTTATTTTTTTTAATAATACTTTGAGTTAAAGTGCTACAATCAATGTGCAATTCACATCTTGCTGCAATTGCCTTCTACACGTGACTTGCCCCTTTTTCTCTTTTAAAACACCCAACCCTAACAAAATAGGTAATTCGAAAGGAAGAAGTGTTACAGAACAAAAAAAAGGAAGAAAAAAAAAGAAATTGCTTATAGGTAGATTTATTCCCTAACAAACACAAGTAAGCTTCTATCAATCACACTTACCTAGTAAATCTGTGTTTAATTTACCATGACACGAATATCAGGAGTCCTACATATCACATTTCTAATTCTTCCTAGATGAGCCCGCCAGGTTTTTTTTGCTTAAACTTAAGGGTCTTCTACTTTTATTTTTTCACGAAGAAAACATAACTGGATCCTATCAGTGTTTTCATGAGTACGTGCCTTTTTGCTTTTAACAAAGAAAAAGGCATGAAATTCTTTTGAAACTTCCACTTCAGTGCTCAGAATTAATGTAGTAAGTTGTAACATCTACTAACAATGACTGCTAGATGGGCTAACATCTGTTTCAGCTTTTTGTATTATCTTTAATTATCAGAGAGAGTCAGGGAAAAAACTGGAAACTTCAGCTATATGATATCATCTACATGTGATAAATACATGATTTTTTTTTTTTTTGATGATTTCTTCATTAAGATTGAAGTTACCTTAACTCTGAACCCAGAAAGATTTTTCTAAACAAAAGTATGTACCTAAAATGTAACTGTTCCCTGCCATGTAATTTTTAATTATACTGTCCACAGAGTTTATGGCAATACTTCAAAATAGATGAAATGCTATCAGAGATAGGCCAATCTTCATTGTGAGAGTGCTGCAGAAAATGTGACAGAGGATTAATGAAGAAGAAAGAATGTTGCAAAAATAAATCAGGTATCTATTCTGGTGTAGAGATGGGATAGAGGCATGTTGAAGGCTGCTCTGCTATCACCAGTGTAGGATAAGAGTAGTACAATACATGTACACCTGAAACTGCTGTAGTGTGTTTGTGTAAACTTAATGTGCACATTTTGTAAAAAATAAAATAAAATAAACATGAAGAACAATAATTATGAACAATTTTTTTGAGTTGTTAAATATTAGATTTCTTCAAATTAAACATTTTTTCCAACAAAATTATTAAAACAAACCAAAACAACTTAAATACATAGATCTTGATTTAACACAGTTCTTAGCTCAGCAGAGGTCTTAGCACAGTCAAAAGTAAATTTAACATAGCCAAACAGTGGCAATTTTCCAAAGCTTCTGAAATTGCTTTTACATGACAGACTTTTTAATACCCTATGCAATAGCATCTTCTGATGACAAAAAAAACCACAACAAAACAACCCTTCCAACAACTTAAAATTCCAGAATTGAATTTCTTAGGGAAAATAGTTCTATGGCAAATTTTGTTACTTCAGTCAGCTCTCCCTCATACAGTAGCTCAAATAACTAGAGAAACATGAACCCTGAGCAGTATTTATTACAAGACTTGTCAGGAATTATTTAACAATCAAGTTAAAATCCATTCATGGAAAAACACTGCACCCTACAATGTTTGAGAGACGGGTAACCTGGCTTCTGCAAGCTTTTTATTAACTCTCTTTTTTTTATTATTATTATTCCCCGTAGGTTCCACATTCAGAAGTTCATTAGCTTGTCTGTGGCTGAATTCACAAGCTAGTCCTAAGCCTATTTGTGGCAGTACAGAACTCATTGCAAAGGGAACAGAGTGTAAATACCCCAAAGTTGCCACCTAGATCTAGCTCACAATCAGTAGGTCCAAAGCTAACTAGAACTAATTAGTTGAGCACAGCCTAGGCTGTGGTTCTGCCACAGTAACCTGATGCCTCTGTACTGCATTCTCCAGAGCCTCTCGAGCGTCTCAAAATTATGGGCTGAGAATGCACTGAACAAGTTCAGTTTTGCACCATAAGCTACTTGTTCAGAGCATTCAGCTTCATACTTTTAAAAGCTGACTCTCAAGAAGATGAGTTCTCACAGTTCTAAGTCTAACCCAGTAAGTGCTGATGAACCCAAACTGCATCCATCTGTGCGTGTCACAAAACAAGTTACAGGTTTCAAAAGTGGGTATACATATGTAAATAGCACCAAGTTAGTTACTATTTAAGTAATTACAGTCAAATTATTTTGCATCACACAAACTTACAAAACATGGTAAGCACTGGAGATATATTAAAGGAAATAGTAATTTACAACAAAATAAGAATGTTTTTGAAATAACAGCCCATTGGTCAACGTCATTGTAAGCACAATGCATACACAAATAGTGGCAATACAAAGAGAGTAACTTTCAACAGTCTTCCATAATTACATATTCATGAACTGATAGGACTTTCCCCCCTTTCCATCATACTGAAGAACTGTAATTATTTTAAGAGAATATATCATACCCTAAATAAGTGTCGTGATGTTCACAGACAGGTTCTTTCCGAGCTTCATCCAGTACAAATCACTACGAATTTCTTTTTCAAGAGGAGACAGAACAATAGGTTGGAATTTTAGATTTGATGATAGCCACAGTCGCCTGTTGATGAAAATAAAACAAGTTTAAACAAAATATTTGCTGAGAAATTTACTGTCAAAGGGGCCGAAAATAATGAACTGAAAGAAACAGAGCATTGTAGTAAAAAAATGCTGGAGAGTAAATATCAAAGAGAAAAGATATGTAAACTCATACCTAAAACTGGGCAAAACCAGAGATATGAAATAACAAGGATTTTTAAATGGAGGCAAGATATTCTGAAAGGACTTCCAATAAAAGTATCATATACATTATTACTCTTTTAGAATAGAAAATTAAGAAATTCATTAGTTGGATTATATAGTATATAATATTACATATTATTGCTTGTAGTCCTGATTTAGAATTTTTTTCCAGTTTTCTGCTTTATGTTATTACAGTATTTTTCAAAGACGCACAGAAAGACCTACTCACAAAACCTGTAAGGCTACAAGAAATCAGGAAAGAGACAGTATTAGAGGTTAAGGGTTTACTTGATTAGTTACATTACCAAGACTTAAATTTTCAGAATATCAAGATGAGATGGAATTTTCCTTTTCTTGTCTTATTAAAAATATAAATAAATAAAAATAAAAATCTCTCATGCTTCTCTATTTGTCATGATGTTTTTAAGCCTCTTAATATGAACACTGCTACTGCCCTTAAATGAATATGAGCACACAAGTAAAAAAATAGTGTCTACTGATGATTTGGGTGGCTACTGATTAAGGCACACAAGCTCTGAACTAATAGACCTATATTTATAGTCCCTGATCTTTAGGTTATTCCCATTCTTTACCAATGACCTTTTAATATAATACATGCAAGTGTTCAAGGGGTCAAGAAAGCGAGTATTTTCTCTTCTAGATGAATATCTAAACCAAGACTCTCTCACTTTTTCTTCTCCCTTTCTGCACACAATGTACAGCACAAGAGAAAATGGAAAAAGGAATTTCAGCAGAATACTCTGCTGTCTATTACTCAGAGCATTTTTTTGGATTTATAGCACTTGCAGATCTAGCCTCTGGGTTAACCAGGGTGGGCTGGAATGAGAGTACCTGATTTCCTCAGAAAGTGACCTAACAATAAGCTATTAGTGGGAATGGGCAGGCATTATCAATAACAGCAGCAAGTTTTTTAGCAAGAGGAAATCCTATTGAGAAAAATATTTATGCTCAGAAAAAATGAACACAAAGCCTGCATTCTGGCCATATTGAAGCAAGACAAATATGCAGCCTGAGCCAGGCGTCAATATTCCAGAAGGGGCCAGAAGCTATTTACTAGTTAACAGCTGGTGAACGCCTCAATCACCCTTCATAGGCATCTATCCCACCCTATGATCTGTAAAAGAAGCTCACACACTTTACTCAGCATAAGCATCTACTTTCCAAGTGCTGCAATGCCTAACTTGGAGTAAGGACTTACATTAAGCAACCTGGATCTTACACCACATAACTAATGCATTTGTCACACCAGTTTAAACCCTGGGAAAAAAAAAACAAAAACAAAAACAACCAAAAAACAGACTTTCTAGAGAAACTAGAGAATTTTCAAGAAAAAAGAGCAAGTACCTCATTTAACCATTCAGTCTGCATAAGCTTCCCACCAAGGATAATAAAATGTTCCAAGCAAATATCAGGGGTAGGGATCCACTCAGATGAACACTTGTTCCCAAAAAGTGTTCTCCTGAATGGAGCTTGGTGTGCTGTTCTGCAAGAGTCCAGCCACGCAGATTCTTATGTAGGTATGGATCCCTTGGAATATTTTACTGAGACATACAGGAGTATTCCTGCTCAAAGAATAAAACAACGCCACAGTGCAAAATCCTGTTTTTTATGCAATATGAATAGTTGTAATGTAAAAATAAGCAGTTTTTCAGAATGGGGTTCTTAATCTAAAAGCCTGAGATGAAAGCTGTTTTGACAAAGTTGCATTCAAATGTGCAAGTTAGAGAATAATTATCTCATCAACTCACCTTTCCACCATATTGCTCCAAATTTTGTAAAGCAATGGTAATTTTTTCTCTAAATTTCTTGTCCATTAATCTCCTTGAAAGCTATTGGAAAAGTGAAATAGAAAGGTTTGTTGTGCAAAAAGTACAATATATGCAAAGAGGCCATTTTTTTAAATCATCCTATTTTTAGAAAATTAAAGCTGAAAAGAAACCACTTCATAGCTTGTTACTGATGTCAAAGCATGGAACTTGGTCAAGGCAAGCGAAAAACAGCATTTCTTTTAGCGAAAAACAGCATTAAAAACTTACATTTGTGAGTAGTTGCTTAAGATGATCATTAAGAGATGAGCCAACAACAGCACTCAATTGAACTAAAGCATCCAGTCCCCTTCCAAATACTTCATCATCTGAATGGGCCTTAGAGGGTGGGGGGGTATCGTGGGAAAGAAAATCCTGTCAGTAATATTCGGACAAATGCACACATTCTTCAGAGTTGCAATTTCTACATTCTGGTTGTATACAGTATTTTTAAAAATTAAAACTACTGTGCAACTGTTAATTGTTAATGGTACAATACAACAATATTACAATAGAACTGAATATTAGTATCTAGAGGTAACATTTATAAACAGAAATGTATTTTTAAAGTAGAAAACAGAAGCATCCACATAATGTCAGTGAAACTTGCATTTCTTCTGAGATAAGGAAACTAATAATTTACTATCAAACAAACAGTTCACTACACCAACAATTTCAGTGCTTCACAGAATATTAGAAAGAACCCTTTAAATGTGGGTACGTTGAAATTGGGAGACAACAGTTTTGTTGCAAATGTAATGAATTCAAGGGTAATTACTATGTAATTCATAAGAACAATTGTCTTTGCTGGAGAAACACAGGAGCCAATGACTTTTTGGCTCAATTCATTTAATTCTCTGCCAACTACAGCTTTGTCACCTGCCAGCAATTATCAGGCTCTTATCTACTTCTAGGGTGCTTTGTCATCTTTATTACTCTCATGGGAATGTTGTTCTACCCCCAAGTTCTCTAATGGTTTAGTTATCTCACTCTTCCTTTAGCAGAAAAATTGATTAATAACAATTTATTTTGTTCTTGTACTAATACTGACGTTTAGTTGAACAGTTATTTTTCCACTCTGACAGCTAGGTCCTGAATCTTTATGGTTGGGTTTTTTGCTTTTTTTTTAAATATAAGTCATTGACTGCTTATGTAGTAGAAGGTTTAAAAACACTTTATATCAAAACAGTGCAGCAATGGAAATTATCAGATGAGTAACAGTAACCAGAAGAACGGACGAGAATATTTTTTCTAATTTTGTCTTAACTAAACCAAAGATACTGATAACACAGAATTCTGGTCTTGTAGCACACCTCTGATCTAAGATCACAAAGAATTTTGAAACTTTCAGCCATCTCTACAAAACCAGAACTGAAACACAGCTAGATTAAAGGACAGTAAGTAGCTGAACCAGAAAAGGGCTCTGAAACATATGGAAAAGATCCAAACTAGATTATCTTTGAGGACAATACTCTTACCTCACTTTATTTCCTGAAGGAGTTAAAAACATTTTAAAAATTCAGCATATGACCTCAAACCTTTTAACTGTATTCTTCCCTTTTCCTCAGTGGTATATTCTCTTTGGTCTTTGTAGCATGTTTTGAATTTTTAAATGTAACAGATGACTATTTATTCCTGCATCTCCATTTTACTTCACCTCAGTTATTTTATTTTGCATGTAATTATGTGAATATACAAGACCACCACCGATACATATTTTTATTTCTACCTATATTCAGCTCTTTAATAGAACTTTTCCAGACAACTTATCCATAGTTACTATAATAGAGCTATATAAGGAGTACCCCATTTGAATTTACGTTAAACATATTTAGCTGATAAACCCAAGTCAGGGTTAACATGAGAAAAGGAAAGAATTCCCACCCCACAACCCCCAAATCAAAAGACCATGCAACAATTTATCACATTAATATTTTGCACGCTCTCATCCGCAAAAGAAACAAGGAAAAAAACCTAAACAACAAACTGACAAACAACAAACCCATTAAAATATCTGCACGAAGAGGAAAACATACCAATGCAGCCTTTAACACTGGCACTAGGCGAGGCAACAAAGGAATTGCTTTTTCAGTAGCACCTTCAACCATAAGCAATTCTTTAAAACCCTCCTTTGAAACAAATGTATAGGGATGTTCTGTCTCTCTCAGACCCTGTGGCAAATGTAAAACATATTTGCTTAATACTGAGACTTTTTTTAAACAAAAACACAGTAAACACTTCCACATAGCAGCAAGATAATGTTTAGATTTTTGTTACATCAGTTCAAAACATTAAATACACTAACTCCACCATGTGGAGCCAATGAGTACAACTCTGCCTAGAGACAATTCATTTTTCCTTTGGAACATGTAATATTAAATATTAAATAATACAAATACTGCCAATTCAATCAGTATTTGTACTTCATTACCTGTAATCTAACTACCTAAGGTAATTATTCAACAAGACCATGAACAAGATTAGGTTATATTTGTAAATGGTTTTAGTCTCCTGTTGAAAAAAATAAGAAAGGTGAACTATAGAAGAAAAGACACTGTCCACCACACACACCCTTATGCAACACTAGAAACTTGGAGGAGGTAAAAATATGCACTTCCAGTGAAGATGTGACTGGCAGAACTTGAAGATTTAAAGCCCTATGGGTTAAGTCTTTCTTCTTTCCATATTAGGACTTTAAGTTCCTAAGGAAAAAACAAAAAAAGACAAAACAAAACAAACCAACCAAACAAAAACATAACAAACAAACAAACAAACAAACAAAACCACCTACCTCTAGAGTATGCACTTTATTCCATCTACCACACTTGATTCAACATTTATTTAGACTCGTGAAACATATTTAGTTATAAATGTCACAGAAGATGCCAAGAAAACAGATGCCTGAACATAACACATAGTATTTCACTTAATTACAGGATTCTAGTTCCACTGTCTTAGTTGAATCTATTAAGGAGAGCACTCTAGCGCTCTTACATCAACAGGTAAGATTTAATTACAAGAAGAATCAAAGCAATATTCTATACAAAAGAACCTGCAAAGCTGTAAATTAACTGAAGTATTTAATTCAACAGCTGGGAATCTGAGATGCAGTCTTGTATTTGGCCAGTATCTCAAAGATAAAATAGCTCTACCTATCTCTCTTAGAATGCTCTAACTTAGCATTACAAATGGTAATACTCTTGACCATCTCCTTACATACAAGAACCTCACAAATGTGATGGGTTTTTTCATATTTCCCTAGTAGGTGAGGCTAAATTAGCTATCTTAGTTTGTTACAAAACACCATTTGCAATTAGGAAATCCTGTATCCTTAACTTTGCAAGAAACTTGAGTTTACCTCTGCCAATGTAACAAGAAGAGGATCAAAGGGAACAGTTTGAGGAAGGCATTCCCATTGCAGTCTGTGCTTTACTGAGCCATGTACTAACCTATAAAAATATTTAAGAAATTAACATATAATCAAGCATAATTTATTGCTAACACTCTTCAAATATATCAACAGTTGGTTTGCAGTATTACTATAAATCTATATACACATTTTTAATATATACTGCTCTCCATAGTCAAAGGTATTTAACAGTGCAATTATGTCAGCTTTAAAAATTCTACTTCCAAAACACACAGAAATCAGAAAATAAGAATTATAAAAAATATAGGTGCCTCTCATACCAGTGCAGAAGAGGCTCCCTTTGTAAAGTTACTTATTTTGATAAAAATCAAGAAACATTTTCCTCAAATAACAACTGGTAAGGAAAATCACTTGAAGCCGAAAGAAAATCACATTGAAGTTCATCAGTTACTCCTAAGATACAGATAAAGGCTATGTATTAATGAGTATTTTTTACATGTGTA
>JANHFX010012891.1:18761-34484 GCA_027560015.1 Chloroceryle amazona | reverse complement strand
GCTCCTGTCCAGCTTCTCCTCCACCAGCACCCCCCAGTCCTTTTCTGCAGGGCTGCTCTCTCTCACCTCCTCCCCAGCCTGGATTGACAGTGGGGATTGTTCTGTCCAGGGGCAGAACCCAGCCCTTGCTCTTGTTGAACCTCATGAGGCCCACCTCTCCAGCTTGTCCAGGTCCCTCTGGTTGACATGCCATCCCTCAGGACATTCCTGAATGACCTCTAAGGATACTGGTGGTATTTACATAAGCAAAGAGCTATACTGATAATGCTGCCCTGTATTATGTGAATAAAGTGCTTCTAAATGAAACAATGCAAGAAAAGTTTAAAATTCATTTTTGCCATGATTTTAATTAAGCAGGTTTCTCTCAGTGCTGTGATATTGTCTCCAGAATAAATGGTATTAAGCCAATGTAAATAAAATAAGATAATTACTGAGTGGGGGTTATAACTGAATAGACAAATCGTGTATGATTAAACCACAGCTTTCTGCTACATTTATTTGTTAGACATTAGTTTTAAATTAATTCAATTCTTTTACTAATTTCTTTTGCTTTAATTAGTATGACATAGTTTATTATTCAAGTATAGTGTCAAAGTTTTTCAAATTAAACTTGAAAAATGGTGTATAAGTAAATTTAGTCTTTGTGTTTCTGAATGCCAAATAAAATGTATGTTTAAAATTTAAAGTAGGTAATAAGGAGAGGAAAGATGCTTCAGGAAATTCCAGCACAGAAACTAGCAAGCCTGACCAAAGAGCAGTGGGCTTGAATGATTTTAATGTTTAGAATACCCAGGTATTTTTCAGGGAGGTGTTTTCTTGTTACTCTGTTAAACACAAATTGCAAAAAAAACCCCAAACCCTACAAACTACAGATACTTATCTCAGCTGTCAGAGCCTGAATTCAGCGTTCAGGAAAGCCACTGGAATAGCAACTCCGTTGGCTTTGTTGCAGAACCTGATTTAAAATGGGAACAAACCTTTCAAGGTTTTCCTCTTTGTTCTGCCTTTGTTCTTTGTAAATAAAATCGAAGGCAAGTCTCACAGCTGAGAAGAGTTGTTTCTCATTCCTATCCAATTATTTGCCTTTCTGCCAACTGCAAACACCTTGACAGGTTGCAGGTATAAATATATGCAGTGTGCAGGAAAATACGTGTGTAACAGACCTAACAAACAACTTCACTGAAATCCTCATCACCAAATTTCCATTAATCACTGTCATCTACATTTGTACTAATGGTTCAGGTGGAAAACTTTCCAATCTTTCTAGTCCTTGGTGGGGAAAAAAATAAATCTTTCTTTAAACCAAAAAGTACTTCCCACTCAGAAGCACACTGCTTGGGGATGCTTTACTGGGAGACAGACATAAGGTTATTATGGAAAATGTAGGAAGTTATGGCAGAGCAAACATAAGGTGCGTGATGCAGAAGGATACTTTAACCACTGTTTCTGATGTCACTCTGGACTGTTACTTTGATTCATTTCTCTGGTGGTGGTGGTCATGCCACTGCACATCTACTGCTGTTGCTGTTCTGACCAGTCCTACTGTGCGTTAATTTTTCTTAAAGATTCTTTCTGGTCATATAAATGGACACCTTTCAAAGCACAGAATACTTAGTGTTTGGTAAATATTTTAAGTGTGTGTGTATACTTTAGAGGAGGGCAACTAGTATACATCGATGTATCAACACATATGAATGTATATATTTCATAGAAATATGTAAGGTTATGGTAGAGGAGGGGGAAGCTCCTCATTAATATCAAAATACATGCTAATTGGTTTATCAGTCACAGAATTTCTATCTCTAGTTTAAGCAGGTGTGGGGTCAAATTGTTTTCCTGTGGGATTCACGACCTTTCTCTCCTGGAAATTTGTTTATAAATATTGGCATTTAGATGTAATCAGACCATTAAAAAACCCCAAACAGTAAGTTCTTAGGATATTCTTTTATATCCCTGGGATTTACAATTGCTTTGTACTGAAAAGATTCGGGAATGTCCAAAGGAAATGGATTCAACCTAAACCAAGGAGACCATCCATTCCTCCCTCAGTCTGATGGATACATTTTCATAAGGATTCTCTGGGAGCTCCTCTAGATCCCCCTCCAGCATATCAATTACATTAAGTAACTGATCTTGCTTAGTGTAGTGGTATCAGTGCTTTTTCATGCGATCTGTCATAATGGAGCTCACAGCTGCTAAGGATGTTATCTTTTGCAAGATCAGGCCCTCTACTAAATGAGTCATGGAAATCAGAAAAAGTTAGTTTGCTGCTTAGGGTAGTTCTACCTACAGTGGAGTGGAGGCTGTCTCTCCAGTTTTTACAGGCCTAATACTTGTCTCAGAAGTCCCATTTATGAGTAATTCCTTTTTTTCTCCATCAGGCAGTCTGGCATGTACAAGCACTTCATGTCTATCCACCCACGCTTTGTCCTTTCTGTCTTCATCCGAAGTGCTCCACTCTGGGGCTCAGTAATACAAAATTGATGAACAAATAATATGCTACAAGTGGGAAAATATACTGCTGAGTAAATTAGTTGGTTGCTGCTGCTTTCCAAATGCTCGAGCTTTAGCTAGAACAAGTCATAAAACCAGAGATTTTCAGTATTGCTTTAACATTTCCCAGCTCCTTATGTTAAACTATATGCACTCACATTCAAGAGAAAGTACTGGTGTGGTAAAATACTTTTATTCCATTGAGGGAGGAAAATGGGAAAGCCATTACCAGTATATTAGTAAAAATAAAACACACACTTGGCTTTTTCTGTAACTGTTCAGTTTTCACCATGCACACTCTACTTTTAAAATAAGACTTTTTATTTTCTTAGCAATAGTAAAAGATTGAAAGATCCCATGGCATTAGAGAGATTCTAAATACAAACTGATTTAGCTCTGCCTAAGGCACATGCCACTTGCCTTTAGACAAGATGCAATGACCTGGAGTAGCAAGCAGGAGAAATGTGGTTGTTATTGTTAATAGTGGTTATTACAGCATGGCTATACTGCCTAGCCTGGGTGTACAAAGTTACCTTGTGCCAGCCTTGGTGACATTAAAAAATACATTTGTTACCCTCAGATCTTTATTCAGTTAGTTTCCTGGTATTGTAGGTACAAAAGATTGTGGTTTTACTGCAGAAGAAGGAGGATGTCCTTGTTGTTTGCTTCAGGACAGGCTTTGCTATGTGTCAGGTTCATGTGGTGAAACCAAGGTCTTTTTTTGAGCACAGTAGTTTAACTGGAGTCTCTAATGTGATTAGAAATGGTAACAGGAGGTAGGGGAGTGGTCAGGGCTCTGAGGTGGCTAAGGGAGGCATTCTTTGGTGCAGTGAAAAAAGTGAAAATATGATAATTCCAAGACTATGTAAGGAAAAGACAAGCATTAAGGAAGTCAGTGCGGAACAGGTTACTTCCATCAAAATGGGAAACGGGCCTGGACGAGGTGTCAGAAAGACATATGAGAATATAAATTATCTCAGTGATAAAGAGCATTCTGCACACTGCATTATTGAAAACAGCTTCACAAATGACTCCGGAGAGTTCCTGACCTCTCATCACCTTCCTCTCCCTACTGATTATCTCTTCTAAAGTAATGCTGCTTGCTTAACTCTTTTCTTAGACCTCTTTCTTTCGGAATATTTCGGTGTTCTCTAACTTCCTTAGTGCCTTTTTAAAGAAAGCTCTTATGGAGATACCCCAAAGCACCTGGATCAGCTGTCCTAAGGCCACTGTAAAGAGGCAGTAAAAAAACCCCAGGAGGTTAAAATTCCTCCCTCTACGGGAGGTTAAAATTCTCCTTTCAGCTTACCTGTACAGTCACAGCGATTGCAGCTGCTTTTCACATGGTACTCTAAAAGGAAAATTTGTCCCTGTGATTATGAACCTGAGAAATGAATAGAATTAAGACTTTACCTAATTAGTGCTACCTTTTTAAGGTCTATTTAAAGCTGTCTTCCTTCAGCCTGAACCATTTAATAGTTTCCAAAATTGTGATTTAATCATATCTGATTGCTTGCTGGAATCTGCAATTAACTTACATGCAATGGAATTAGCAGTATTTGCCAGGTGATGCATAATTTATGAGGAGCTGTTTGTGCCACATGTATGTAAAGTGTGTTGACTGTTTAAATATATTGGCCAGAATATTTTAAGCTTAGATCGACTAATTTTTATTGCTTCTTTGCATTTCTGTCCCCAGGATGACTCAGATACGAAATACCATGTAATTATATTCTCTGTACTACCAAACTACTCCTTGTCACATCGTAGTTGTTACTTTGCAAGATTTGAAACTACCTATCTAGGAAGTTATTTTGGAGAGGCAGGTGGTTACTAGGAGCATGCTAAGTTTTCAAGTAATTCTAGACGTGATGTGGAGTAAATAGCTTGAATGAACTAACTGAACAAGTAGTTTTCATCTCAGAAGACCTCTGAAATCCCTCTCTGTCAAAAAGGGTGGAAGTTGTTTTAGAAAATTCCGTATTCTGTTGGAACTAACATTTTTTTGTCCTGTTTGGGAATCAGTTCTCCCATCGGTCACATAATTAAAAATAGCAAGAGAATGGAAAAATTGCCCAAGTCCCTACAGAAAAAAATTTGGACTAAATGTTTGGAGTGCCTTTCTGAGATCCAGACTTGTACCCTGCTCCTACTCTCAAGTCTTCTTGCGTTATAAATTTCTGAATACCAGACAATCTCAGGAGACTTTCTCATAGTCTTTGTACTTCATTTTTTCTACAGTTTCACAGAGGTAAAACTTTAAAAGAAAGGAAGCCTCAGCTTAGCTCTTGGTGTAAGAATGACAACTGTTGCAAGATTTCATTCCTCGCAGTCTGGCAGAGAGGTTTCTAACACCTGACATCTCTCTGCACTGTCGAACTTGGAAATCTGCACAGTCATTAGTATCTGAAATTCCCCAGAAAATTAATGACAAACTAAATTGAGAAGCCAAATATTTTAACTGGAATACTTGCCTAATCTAAACATCATGACAAGCAACTGTGAAATGTAAAAAGTTCTGATGTACTCTGTGGTGGCCAGAAGGTTATCAGAAACTGTGGCTTTAGGCTGCCATTTAGTTGGAGGACATGGCAATAAGCCCAGACACAAATGATAACGTGACTCTTGACTCGTGATTTTGTCAGCGAGACACACCAGATGATGCAACTTCTGTTTTCCGAGTTCAAAGCAGCCAGGGTACGCTGACAGCATATCAACATGGGGATCTGCAGGCAGTTCTGCATGTCTTATATTCATTATTTACGTTGAAACCAGGAAGCAAATTGCTCAGTTTTACGCTTCTGAATCCATTGACAGCTTTGTTTTACTGTTCATAAAACAGGTGAATACTGCATTTCATTGACTGTGCAGATCATAAATTTCCAAAGGAATAATGCATTCTCACAAAGCTGTTTCAGACTCCAAGAAGTGACAGATAAGGGGAAAAAAAAGGCCACAAACCCAAATGACTCGACTATTTGTCATCGTGTGAACCAATCACAATTGATGTAACCGTATCAGGGACTTTCACGTGTTAAGATTTTCAGATGACATTTGAGACTGTAAAAGCAATATTTGTAGCAACAGACTTGATAACTACAATCCTGCCTCAAGTTCTATGTTGCCCCCTAGACAACTGATATTTTAGAAGAGGAGAAAAGGTTTGTTTGTAATCACATACAGAGAGGTTAACAAAAGTTGGTAAAAGCTTTTCTGAAACTCTGAATTGCCCAAACCTTCCAACTCCTCTAGACAAAATGGACTGCCACACAATTTGAGCAAAGTGTTTGTGGAGGTCAAGAAAGGCCAAATGAGACAGTGAGATTTAAGTATTTTGTTGTTTGTTTTTTCTCCTAGTACCATCTTCCATTGTCTATGGAAATTATCGTCTCCTTCAGTCTGCAGCCTTTCTGGAAGTCTCGGAGCCTGACTTCTGAAATGACCCTCAAAGACTACCTCGGTACTGTATAGCAAATTGACATTTCTCTGTATTTATAGATAGGTAGATTTAGATATTTGTCATACTACTCCTCTGCTTATGGAGAGGCAAGAGTAGTCGTCATTCCTACATCAGGCCCTAAGCTTTCTTTCCACTCTGCTATGTTCTACCCACTTTTGCCTTCACTTTATGCTTTTCTGTCCTCTCCTATTTTCCCTCCTTCAAATCTTCATATAATTGCATGCTATTTTCTTCTTTTTCATTCAATCAATTAGTATATTTCTCATTATTATTCCTAAGTCACTAAAACGAGCCTCTTTCCTGTATTGCAGAGTCAGCCTGTTTGGAAACATCATCTGCAAATGAGTGATTTTCAGAAACACTGACTCAGTGGAGTCATGGAAAAACAATGAAGGTTAACTGTCCAAAGGTAATTAGAAATCTCTCTACTCTTTTATTACCATGGAAACATTCCTGCCAAGGATGGTCGTGCTAAGAAGATGCCAAGTCTCAAGGAGACAATTCAGTAGTACAAGTCATGCATTAGTAGAGTCCTAAGCAGGATGTAATGGATCACAAAAACAGACAACACTTAATGACCTTCTTGAAATAGAAAGGCAACGATCCTTCGTTACATGTAAAAAAATGAGAGAAGTGATCTTGCAACAACGATTCAATAAATCTTAAGGTAAATCTCTTTTTAGATTTGAAGATCCCAAACTGATGTTTATACTTATATAGGAAAAAACTGAGGTAACAGATGCAGTAAATTTTGCAGAAGCTCCTGTGAGCCAGTAAAAACAAACAAAAAAGCCAGCTGATGTGCCAAGAGAATGAAATACAGCTCTGTATATCACCAAAAAAAAAATATGCTATGCACAGTGAAAACCTAGCAAGTGGGTTTCTGAAATGCTTTTATTAAGAGCTTGAATTCAACTGGGTTTGCAGAAGTGTTGGTACAGAACTCTGCCCAACACTTTGCTTAGCCAGTGCAACAAAGGATGAGAGCCAGTATTATTGAAACACTGCAGATGGCTGAATATACTGGGAGAGATAACATTTCACTGGGAACTTTGAATTCAAGTTTTCCTGGGGATTGATACAAATATGATCCAAGTACCTCTGTGTGCCGAGGCAGGTTTTTCAGCGTGTTTCAGAAAGTGCATTGCCATTTCTTGCATCAGATGAGTTGAGATTTATCCCAGTTCTTTCCTCTCTTTGCAGGTTTTCAAAAAACTCTTGATATATTGCTTCATGTTAAAAGTTGTGAGCGCCACTGGCAAGCACTAAAGATGAACACGGAGGAGTTGTACTTTTCTGGATTTGATAAATTTTGGCACAGTGCTTGTTCCCATGGCTAAGCCTTGTGTGCACTGCTGTTCTTGTCGGGTTCATTATGTGTGTTTTCTCTTTCCAAGGTATTATGTCTTCACTGTGAAACATTTATCCAGACTCAGATTTGGCAAACAGAGTCTGAATCTAGTAGCGTGCCTGTTTCCAGGAAAAAAAAAAATTAAAAAAAATTTGTTCCCTTGGAGGGAGGGAAAGGGGTTGGATTTTAAAAAGCTTAATTGAATTTTGTAGTGCAAAACTCGCTTTACGTTTCTATAGGTAACATTTCAGAAGCAGTTGCTTAAAAGTGACCTTGATGATCACTGAGTAAATTATAACATATTACGTGAAATTTCAAGTTGTGTTTTTAAATGTTAAATTTTTAGGGAGTAGTAATAGCTTCAGATGCTCAATGCTTATAATGTGACTGTTGACAATGTTTTCCCTTCCAGCTAAGAGCAGTATATAAAAAGTGAAATTTTTAAGCTCGATTTCTTCCTAGGAAATCAGCCTTGAAATTATAACATGGCTAAGGAAACTGGGTAAAGACACAGGTATATATGTTAACCTTTAAGTTGTCAGTGAGAGACTTAAGAGGAAACAGAAGTAGTGTAAAGCTTTTCTAAACTAGATTGTCTTTATTCAGACAGAAATTCCTGTATGGGATTAAACTGAAGGTTCATCTAGCTCACTCTTCTGCTTCTAACAGAGACTACGCAGAAAAACTGAGGAATCTCATGTTAAACAGAGGTAGGATTTAATTGTCTCCGTATTTATTTTATTTCCCATCTACAGTTTGCTAACAAAGCACAGAGCTCATCGTGAACATGTCACAAATATGAAGAGGTATTGGTATTTAATATTGTGCTAACTAGTCGGTATCCAGTTAGATCTTCTCATGGTACATCAAGTGTACAACGTAAAGAGCTTCTAAATACCAAGAGATTTTTATTGCTGGGGCAAAAAGTATATAAGCTTAAAAAAAATTTAAATGATCAGTGCTACCTCTTGAGGGAAGTGCTTATATTTGCATTGTAATGTAAGTAATAAATTTATTGCCAGTCATCTTTCAGTTTCTGTAATATTTTAAGAGAAGTGGATGTTTCTCTGCAAAAGCAAATTCTAGCATGGCTGGGACAGATTTGTGCTAAAATGGGACTAGGTCAGTAGTGAACTTGGAGGCTATGGGGTTGTGTTTTCCAGGCGACCCATGGTGTCAGTATACTAATCCACACTTCTTTTTATCTTGGGCATAGTCTATTTTGCTTCACTGGCATTCTGGGCAATTGCACCTTTCTGAAGGGCTTTTTAATGATAATAACAAATATCTGGGTGTTGTTTTGTGGCAGTTTAGAAGCAAAAAAATTCCTTCTCAAAAGTACATATTTAAACGAGGACTTCATATTTTTCAGACTCCAGCAAACTTTTGATTTAACACAAGTGATGGATATACCAAGTCCAGGAATCAGAAATTCTGCTTATTCCCAGATTAGTTCAGGGAGAGACCGTAGCAGTGATGCCCTCCCAATTTGGACTTGGAAACAGCTGTCCATTTTTGTCCACAGTATTTGCTGCCATCTTAGATGCCTTTTGTACGGTGAATGATTATCACTATCCATTAGGCTGAGGTGAAACCAGTTTCAGAGAAAATAGAAAGCTGAGTGTATTTTTATAACAGAGTAATTTTGAAATGAAAGGAATTCTTCTGGGTTTTTTTGAACTATTATTTCATCTGCTGATGAATAAGGAATTGCATATTGCAGTTCTTACTTCAGTCAAATCTGCATAAATTATGGTACAGACTTGAAGCTAAGAGGATTTGTGTTTTAACAAGCCAGAGTCGTTATTATCAGATGATTATATTAATCAATGTGATGGGTTTCTGCACTTTGTTATTCCAGTTAAATACAACCTTCTAAACGTTCATGGTTTCAGTATGTGTTGCGCAATTATTCAAAGCTATTGGGATGCAGCTTTCTGCCAATGTATTTCTAATAGAGTTACTGGTTTCAAGAAAAAAGAAAGCAATTGTACATTCTAATCTTCTATACTGCCAATATTGAAGGAACTCTCCCTCATCCTTTTTGCACAGCGAGATGACTTGGCTGATAACCTTTATATAGTTCAGGGACTTACTTCATTGCTTTCTAATAGAGTTTCTGGAGAGTATAGATTTAGATTACAATGTCGAATGGCCATAGTGCCTCAGGGAAATATGTTCTCTTTAATGGACTTGTTAATGATTATCATTGAAGAGACTCTAATAGTATCAGATGTAAACGTTGTCGCAGCCTTCTATCTTTATCATGCAGATATGGAGATGCATCATTAATTCACACAGACTGATTCTCAGAGCTCTGCAAATTGATGCAGTATGATAATGTCTGAAGGAAATTAAAAACTGTGCATTATCAATTTAATATTTCAGACTTCTATTTCCAATTAATACAGTCTAAGAGATAAGAGGAATTGAACCGTGACAGTAGTATGGGTCATTCAAAAGAGATCAGATTCAGACTATGCCTCTCTCAGTTCCAGCTTTACTATGCGCTCTTGTGTCTTCCTTGAGAGGGATGTGACAAATAGAAGCTTTTATCAGTGAAGTGTCAGCTGCAAAGGTAAAACATATATGCTGCACAAGCACAGAAAACACTATCTTAATGTGAAGTAGTTCACAGAATCTAGAATAATTTTTAAAAGATTTCTTTATCAGGAGTTACTTACCTCTACGCAAGTATATGAATATCTTATGCCTTTATCTTGACATGGAAGGCTTTATTCATAATGCATTCAGTGCAATAAATCAGAATCTACACATTAATGGCATATTTGTTATTATTTGCTCAAATGTTGTAACAATTTGATTATGGATATTTAGTTTGGATTTTGGGAGAGGATTTTTTTTTTGCTAGGAAAAACCCCAGATTATTTCTTCACTGGTAACCATATGAAATAGCAGTATTTTCAGAAAAAGCAAGAAATGTGATGGGTTTTGTATGCAAATACAAAGGTAAACTTTTAGAAATAACAGTGCACTTATAACTATGTTTTCACTTGTGTTGGAATTGGTAAATAGGTGGGTGTTAAGATATCATCAAAAAGTAGCTTGTCAATGACCTGGTTTCATATCACATTGTCCTATCAGATGGGTCTCTCTAAAGGTGGGGGAGAAGTGGAAAAGTGGGTTTTACAAAAGGTGACAGTTTTAAGTTGACCTAAGAGGAGGACAAAACATGAGCAGCTAATAGTGTCCCTTCTGCTGAATCGTAACCAGTTGTGAAGTTGTGAACAAGAAAATTCAACGCCAAACTCTCCAAGAACAAATTCATAGAATGCATAAGAATTTGCCTTTGAAAAGGCAAATGGGATATGCCAAAGGAAAGATAAAACAAAGATAACAAAGTTAACAAAGTATGGGGATATTATTTTAGATCAGTGAAGACTCAACAAAACCCTGAACTAAGCATGTGTGTCAAACTAGGGAGTAATTGGTCTTGTACAGGAGAAAAATCCCAGGAGCATATAGAATAAAGAAAAGATGAAAAGCACACTACTGGAATGCTACATGCAATTGGGAGATAGATGGATTCTCTTGAGTCTACTCAGTTATATTCCTATTTGGGTGAAAGTACCATAAGAACTTTTTTCTGTGTCTGCCTCTGAAGTGTAAAGCAGCTACAGCATTAATCTCTTAAAAACTACGCAACCCTGAGAGAATAATGGCAAAAAGCATTTGATGAATTTATGGAGTCAAGATAAGATCCAAGTGGTCAGGAGGAATGCTGTCTCAATCCGTATACCCCATACTTTTATGGGTCTGTATGAAAGATTACAGAAAGTAAGGTCTTGCAGAACTGGAAAACACCTAAAAATGAGAGTTGACAAAGGCAACTTACATCTGAGACTCTTCTTTCATACAGGACAGCAGTAAGAGCAGTCACATGTGAGATCAGATCTTAACAGAGCTATGGGAGAAAATTAACGCTTAGTACTTTTCTACCAGCAGTCAGCATTGAGACACCACTATGTTTGTCCTGTCTGGGATCACTCAGCGTGTGTGTAAGGTGCCAACAGTTACACTACTTACTGCTGGTGTACTTACTTACCCAATGTACTTACTTCCTGATGCTTACTTACTGAGTGAGCAGAAGCTAAAACCAAAAATGTTCTTAAGTAATGCTTCAGTACTGATAGATTTACAAGAGGGAGGAAATCTGAAGAAAAGCTTTATTTCTGGTATTTCCTACCCACACTAATGTACAATTGAGTATCACATTGCTTTAAAGTTATTGATAAATCTATGAAATTAAGTATTCTAATTACCTATGTCTAATGAAAACATGCAAACACCTAAGACTGGTGCAGTGCTGCTGTAAAATGTCATTTTGTTGCTTTTTTTTTTTTTTTTTGAGGCAAGAGAGGAATCTGTGCTCTTTTTCTGAAATCTTACATCTTCCTTTGGCATTATTCATGCTGCAACACTCTGTGCTCTTCTCTGAATTCCCAAGACTGAGGAATAATGCTCGCTTGCTTCCTCTCAGTTGTTTGGACATTGTCTTTTTCAGGGGGCTGCCAAGCCTTGTAGATGTCTGACAATGTGGAGAGTGCATTGTAAGGTCTGTAATCATTACTTGGCTTGCTGTGAGAATTTGGAGAAGTGAAACATTAGCATTTTTTGTCATGTTAACTCTACTCCTCACAAACGTTGTTCTCTCTCTCTCATCCATACTGATTTGATGTGGTTTTTATGTTGCAGACTGCAAAGTGTAAAATTTGCCACCTATTCATCTCAGTCTCTGTCACACTTCTCACCTGCTTTTAATTTCCCCCTAGGAAGTCGCTTTCTATCCCTGTTGCAAGGCTCTGATTTTATTAATCCCACTCCATCCAGAGCTGTTTCCCCAAAGAAATATTTCATTGCACACATCGCTTAGTGTGTTGATATTTCTTGTTAGTATGCGGCGTCAGGTTAGCACCTCTGGATAACCTTGATAAATTAAAAATTGGCTTATCAATATTCAATCAACCTAGCTCATTTATCCAAATGTCTGGCATCCTTTCTGTCAAAGCTGAGCTAAAAAGGCACTGCAAAAGTAAATGGAATGAAAATGGTATATTTTCCTTTTAAACAGAAATTAAATGAATCTTCTGCTCCTATCACCTTCAGCAATTCTCGGATTTACTTCTGGTTTCAGTGATCTCTAATTCTGTGGTGAAAATGAATTCCACGTGAAGCTTCGGAATTATTGGACTTTCTGGTTTTTGTTGTTATCTTTGTTGCAAGCACAGAAATGCATTTTGCTGAGCACTGTTTATTCTGCTGAAGTTAATCTACATAGGTTTTTGTATTAAGATAGTTAACATAACCCGCCTGCATCTGTTGCTGTGTGGGCTGCCCTGGGTGTTCCTGCTCTGGCAGGGGGGTTGGACTCGATGATCTCCAGAGGTCCCTTCCAACCCCCACCATTCTATGATTATTTCAGCCCTGACAAATTAAAAGTACAAAACCAAAACCAAATCAAACCCAAAACAAACAACAACAAAACAAACAACCAAATAAACCAAACCAAAACCAAACCAAAAGCCAAGGTCAAGGTATTTCCCTTGATTTAAGCAAAACATTTAAACAAAACATTGTGGGGTTTAAACCTTAAATTTTAAAGTAAACACATAATTTTAAAAGGAAAAAATAGATATTTACAAGGAATCTTGTTCTCTAAGTTTTGCATCCTTGTGGAAAAATTAATTATTTGCATAGTTCTGATGGCTTAATCAACTGACAGACTCGAGCATTCAGGTACATTTTGTATCCATAGACTGCTTCCATGACACTCTGCTTGTCTGAACTTGACACAGACTTATAACAGAAGCCCAGTGAGACACGGAAGACAGAGGCAATGAAAAGTAATTTTCAGGGAAGTCCTTCACAAGATTTGAAAGTTTTCTTGGAAAATATGGAAACTGATCAACATTTTATTCTTGAAAACATCCTAGTATTTAAAAAAGTATACCTAGTAAATTATTTTTTTTGCAGTTGCCCGAGAATATGAATATTAGAAAAGTTTAAGGCTATTTTCTTAACTTCATTCTTACATTACAACTTGCAAATTGGTGTTTAGCAACTCCTCAGAGAGGCTTGAGTTTGATTACTGCCCTAGGTCACTCATTGATTCTTCAGCTGTTCCTGTTTTCCCTCACCCTGGTCCAACAGCAGTTACTTTAAAATTAAGTAAGTGGAAGATGGGTTTAATTAAATCCCATCGAGATTCAAAGGTTTGTTCCACTTTAAAAGCTCAGTACAATGGTTGCTAATTTTAAAGGAAGAAGAGCTAATGCTGCAGACACTTTATATGCCACATGGAGGAACAACTACAAGGGGCAATAGAGGTGAGGAACTCTCATTGAAACTTTATCTTGGCAAGTTGTTGCACTTGTATGTTAGATAAATATTTGAGTGTGTTTCCTAGTGGGATTGGCAGCATACTTTTTAAAAGAGAGCAATTGTAAAGCACATGCAATAGCAAAGGTGCCATTTGAGATCATCAAAATCTTGCTATACTGGTTTCATTATCTAAGTAGTAAAGTAACATATAAATGACCTGATTTTATGGGTTTTGCATTAGTTACTACTTTGTAGTTTGGTCTAACCACACATTTACCCTGGATTAAGGCTGTCAGTTTGAATTCTGTAAAACAGTGGCCTGTTTTATTATCAAAACAGTGCAGAGAAGCCTCACTGTCCTGCTGCTAATGTTGTTGTTCACCAAACAGCTATCTAGAAGGAGAAGGAAAAAGCATGCGCATTTCGGAGTTGTTTATCTGTGTTTAGAATATCTGGTGCTTCCTTATGTTACTGAAATCAGACAGAAACCTCTTAACACTAATTACTAATTTGAGATGGCTTTAAGAAGCAGGCATTTCTTCATTTCGGCGCTGGATGCACGGGGGATCACTCCACCTAACGTGCATACCGTATATCACACCAGCTGAAGTTTGTATTACTCTATCACACACATATGTATTAAATTTCCTAGAACGGTTATACATCTTCCTTTTGTTTCCTGGAATTAATTATCATATTTACATAGTCATTACGCATGCGGGTAGAGTCACGGAGGGGTTTCGGGGGGTCTCTCGGGGCCCCTGGTGGTTGCTCATTGCTGTCCTCTGGGTGAAGTCTCCTTCCTTTTATAGCTGAACATTGGCTATTGGTCCCTCTTATGGCTTGCAAGGTAGAACTTGCTTGGTTTACATTTTTCTTAGCGCTGAGAATGGTCTTCATTCTGACTGGTCCGAGTTCCTTCAGGTTGGGGCAGTTCATTGTACTCTGATAATCCAGAGTGCACCCAGCTTCCTTACAAATGTATCACTTGCATCACTAGCCCTACCATGTAGGTTCTGTGTGATTCATCTGTGCCTGTTCAGTATCTCAGACTGCTCTGTTACCTGGTTCCTGCAGGCTAGGCAAGTGGCCTTGAGGATGTATGGCTGGAAGATGCTCCCTGTCCTCTGCTTGCTAACTCATTTTCTTCTGCTGCAAGAGCCACTCTTTTTCTGTAGTGTTTGGAATTCTGGAGCAAATGAAAGCACCTGAAATAAATAGCTGGCAAGGAGGGTGTGCATCCTGGGACACTGGCCAGAGCATGGAAGTCAAAGAGTGTTCTAAAGACACAAAATACTTCTCTATTTGAACAACAGCAAAGAGGAGAGGAAAGAAAACAAAATTACTAGTAACAGAAGCTTGAAATATCCAGACTGGAACACGATTCGGTGGTTAGGAAACTTTGGTAACCACAGTAACAGTAGGCAGCTTCAGCCTTTGAGATATTCATCCTTGCAGCAGGAATTTAATAGAGCAGTGGTGGAATTTGTGCTTGTCCCTTGGAAAAGATAAAACAGACCATAAGGTTGATAAAGTGGGGGAGAAAGCTCTTTCAGAGTTTGAATTTTAATGTAAAACCTTTAAGTTTCCACACGGCTCACTGACTTCTATGTAAATGGTTGAAAGCCTGTCCAAGGAAGAACTAGGAGAAGAAGCTCTTCCTTTTCATTTTGTAGTTTCCTGACAGCTTAGTTCTGTGAAATGCAGATTTTCATGATACTATACTGGAAGCTGTGCTTACTTGGCTGTCTGTATACTAGGTATTGCCTTCCAAACAACATTTAGATTTCACAGTAATTCACATTTTGAAGTTAACCATAAAATAGTAACTGCAGATCACTACTCTTGCCACTTAAACAGCCTTAACAGCAGATCTGAGTAAATCTCTGCCTATACTGCAATACCTTGCACTTCTGCAATACCTGCAATGTACATTATATAGCTTTACATCAGGTCGAAGAAACAAACTGCGTGGCTGAGAGGGGACTATTGTCCAACAGAAGTCATGGTAGTCACAGGGAATGTGCTTAGAACACACTGTCTTCTTACCCAACAGCTTATCACCTCCTTCCTAGGA
>JANHFX010012891.1:0-18661 GCA_027560015.1 Chloroceryle amazona | reverse complement strand
AAGTCATGGTAGTCACAGGGAATGTGCTTAGAACACACTGTCTTCTTACCCAACAGCTTATCACCTCCTTCCTAGGAGTCACCCAAGGTCTGGCCAAAACCCATGTGCCCTAACTTTGCCCATCCGATTCTTCTTTAACACTTTTCAGCAGAAGACCCTAAGTACGTCACAAATATTGAATGTTGTTGTATAAGGAACAGTGTTCTGAGGCATGGAGTAGTGATGTAGCCTATCAAATTAAAGAGGCTGTCATGGCATAATGCAAAGTTTTGTCTCTTCTTTCCTCCTGCCCTTCCCAGAGAAAGCACTTAAAATTCCTACGGACAACTTCAGGGTGGGTGAGGGAGAGAAAAATTATGAAAGAAATACAATTAATTTTTAGTTTTATTAGTTTATCTTGACCTGGTCACCTCCAGAATGGCAACAGTCCTCCCTGGCATCATCATCTCAGAGCTCATGCTGTGTCTCTTCTTGCAAACACTGCTCCCCCTCAGCAAAGGCTTGCCCAGCAGGAGTGTGTTTCTTTGGGCAGTTTGGCGGGGGATTTCTGCAGACCTGCCAGCTGGGCTGGGTGCTGATGTGCTGAGGCTGGAGAGCCCCAGCGAGTATCTTGGGTGTCCTGATCTCCCTGGGGAATATTCTGGTCTGAGTTTCTGCAAGGAAACCCTCAACAATCTAAACTTTTAAAATACTCATAGGTAAGTAATGAAAATCCTCTTCTGACAATTAAAATGTTTAGCTATTAGCTAAGCAGCTGACGGTGGCCAGTCAACGTTGGCAAAGATTACTGGTGACTTTTATTTTCAAATGAGAAATCTAATAACTGAGACTTCTTGCTAGGATGAGAAAAGCCTTTCTTTACCTTAATGTTGTATTGTACATATAGTTCCACTTTAACAATAAGGGTAGCCAAAAAGCATTAAAAAAAAAACCCAAACTCTGTAATTAGCTCCAGCTATACAAGTATAAATCCATATGCTAGTTAGCCTTTAGAAAAAGAGCCATTTGTTTTAAATTCATTATGACTTTCCCATTAAATGCTGTGTGACAGTGTTAAATTAGTCTGACAGAGAAAAACTGCTGGAGCATTTGCTTGGAATTGGCTTGGTCTGTTCCCAGCCTTTGTGTTCCCTGCAAGTATTGCTGCCAGTTATTTCACCCAGCCTGGCCACAGCCTTGGAGGCCAAAATGATTTGATTAACAGATGATGAATTATGTTAACTTGAACTGTGGCTTGTGGTGAAAGTCCCACTGCATTATTACTTTGCTTCTCGGCAGAGTTTGAATATTATGCCACAGGATCTATTAAACTGGCTAGTTTAGGTTGGAAGCATTTCTTAAAATTGTTAGAGGTATCAGTGTTTGGTTGGGAGTTCATTTACAGAAAATATAGATGCATATAGCTAATAGTGCAATGAAAGAAGATAGGAGTAAATGAATAAAGATAGGAGTAAATCATTCAAAAGGAAGCAGCTCGTCAGAAATCTTTGTAAAGTTGACAACAAATTCAGCTTGTGGGGCTGAAGCATTTTCACTGTGAGGTGTCTAAGAAATGTTGTCTGAGTAATCTTTAAAGAAGCTGCTGCTTTTTTGCCTTTTTTTTCCCCCTGTTTACACTAGAAAAATCTCCTCCCAAATCTACAAGTGTTTTTCCTCTCAAAGCACAGACACTGAAGGGAGAGGTGGGTGATGAAGGAGAATACTAAAATGTGAATGGAAGTTACAGCAGCCCCTATTCTCTTGAAGCAGAGTTCTCTGGGAATTTCTTCAGATGCTGCAATACTGCACCTAATTTATTGTTGACTTTAGCTATTTAAATAATAAATAAATGACTTAAATTGTTTCATTAACCAAGTTACCTGTATGTTGAGTCCTCAACAGTTCAGGTAGGTAACTGCCTACTATAATTATCCATTTGTCTTCAGGAGATATTCAGTTCTTCTGCCTTTATTTTTTTATTTTAAAGGTAAGTGTGTAAAAGTTGGGTTTGGTTTTAGTTTTGTCTTTTTTTTTAAGTTATAACATTGAACAAAAACTTAAAATTGTGTTTTAGCAGTAGTTTCTGTCAACTTCTTGACTAATAATCCATGCGTCTTTTGCGTGGTTGATTTTTCTTAGTGTTGGCTACTCCACACTCTTCTGTACTCTTTCCTCTGAAATTTTAATCACTGAGAGCTTGTGATTACTCCCCTATTCATTATCACCCAGGCTCAGCCTGATTGAGTCATAAGAGATGGAAAGGGTAGGCTGGAAAAGAAGAAACACGTAAAAGAAGAGATGATGGCATTACCATAACTACCTTAAAAATGCTCGTTGGAACACAGAGAAATGAATTACTTTACAAAGAATATTGTGCTTCCCAACCCATGGATACTGCAATTAAGCTCCTACTTTGTTTCCCAGTCTATTTATAGTACCTAGATTACGTGAAGTCCTTATGAAATTGTTTAGTACCCATGGTTACCAAATACATTTCATAAACTAACACAAATCTAGTGCTGTGATATATCAGCAGTTTTTTGTCTTTTGCAAACAGTGTTTTTCTGGTAAAAATCCTCACAGGTAGAGATAATAACATGCAAAAATATTTCGTGTATTTGCAGTAAGCTGTGTTTAACATAACTATTTCTGCATGACTTTAACTGTCAGCACTTTGGAAATGTAAATAGTCTTGGACTGTGTTGTATTCCAACAAAAACTGTCGGTCTTTAGGACGGACCATTTGTAAATAGATGAAGAAGAGCTGAACATCCTTTGTGCCTAAATCTAAAATGGAAACTGCACCTAAGCCACGTGAAACTGCCTTTTTATTGCCTTTTTCTATTGAAAATGGAAGCAGAGAGCAGCAACCGTTGCAGCTATAATAACTGTAGCATTAGAGGTCCTGCAATATTTTCTTACTGTGGTAGGATTCACACTTCTTTAATGTTTTGTTATTTTCATCCCATGGTTAAGGAAATGTGAGAAATTGAGTTGGGGATGCCGTGTCCTACAGCTTCTCTGTAATACAAAGATAGGCGTATTCACCAAAGGCCTTTACAGCTATGGATGATTCCCTGTGAAGGTAAGAAAATTGACATAACTGGTGTAATACGGTGAAATTAAAGCTATTATTTTTTGATCCTGTGCTTCTTTTTTTCTCCTTTTTAATGCATTAAGCCATTCTTTGGTTCTTTTTTTTTCTTATTTTGTCCCTCTACTCTTTTGACACCTCTGATATCACACAAAAATCATGATGTTAATGTGAGTTACACCAGGAAAAAAAAAGATTTACAAACTGTTAGTTTCACTTGCTCCTTTCCTGTTTTCCTCTAACGATCCTTTCATAGATGCTGTGTATATATTTCATTAAATAAGTAGCAAAAGCCAACATGACACCCATACGTATGAGTAATTAGCAGGTACAGTCTGATTGCCATCAGAAGTGGGTAATGTTTTGGCACTAATGGGCTATTCCACTGAGTGGGCATTAGAGTCTCAGCCCTTCTTTGGTGTCACAGTGTCATCCTGTGTGTTTTCTGCTTCTTTTGCTAGCAGCTTGAAATGAGATCTCAGCTAAACCAGGTAATCCACCTGATCCAAATCTGCTCACCAAGGAAAAACTGCTGGGAAAAGGCAGTATTTGGAGTGATGTTAATATTTCAGAAGTATGTGTAAATCATCTAGGGCTTGTGTTGTTTTCCACTCTAATCATGCTACTTGTTTTTAAACAAAAGCTTATGGGAATCCATTCAATTCCCAGGAGAGCTGTAAAACTGTAATGTGTATCTTCATTCCCATGAACTGTTTATTATCTTACTGCAGCTCATCTCCCCCTCCACATATGTGTGTTAAATGGTAAACACAACTGGAAACGTATCTGAAATGCCTACTGCTCAAAATAGATTTCTGGAAGGGGGAAAAAAAAAGAAAATTAAATGGTTCATATGAAGATATTCTTTTTTTTAGAACATAGATTGTTTCATTTTCTCATTCTCTCCTAAGCAGTAGACTGGGACTGGTAGCGTATTTATTATTTATCAATGGATAAAAAAATAACTTTCTACTCACTTCTGTCAGCATTTCTGAGGTTATGAGGGACTGGGAGACTGAAGTAAGCAGAGAATGGTTCATGGACTGACAGGAGGCAGTAGCTGTTCCTGGCTTGGCTGTTTTCACAGCCCACCACTGCTATGCCTCACCGGCTGCAGCTTCTCCACCTTGCAGCATGGGGCTGGACACATGCAAGTTATTTTGCAAGGGCTGTGCATAGTGGCTTCCCATTGGGAATGACTAAACAAGCACCTACTCTGTGTGTTGGGTTGATTAGAAAGGGAGAAATTATTCAATCATATGCTACAAACTACACTATACCTGGAAAAGAGGATTTTCCCTTGTCTTTTTAGTCTGCCTGTGAAGCTTAACAAACTTGGCATAGCTAAAGTATGGAAAGTCTGACTGTGGGAGGAACATATCAGATGTTCTGAGACAGAAGATGCCAAGAGCTCTGAGCCTCACTCCTCATTTTAAACCTGCCTTGGGAACAGCACGTGAAAGCAGACCAGAGCTGTTAACGTAAGAGAACGTGAAATGCCTAAGCAGAGAGCGGGCAGCTGTTCAGGAAGGGAAATGCAGTGAAAATGGCTATGTCCAAATGAGTATGGGATTGCACTGCACTTGATCTGGGCAACAGGGCAGCCACATCTGACCTGCTGAACCTGTCAGGGAAGCCACAGCGAGGGGTGCTCTGTGCTGGCTGAGGCAGCAAGGGCTCGCTCCCTCCTCTGCCTCCCCGAGTGCAACTTTAGCCCACGGCAATGCTGCTGGGTACCCAAATTGCTGCAGACTTTGCCCCTGAGCAGGCCCAGCATGCTAACACAGGCTGTGACAGCTGACGTGCAGTTCAGCAAACAGTTTAGAAAACTGTTCTTTGCTACCTTCTAGCTAAGGTTTATTTCTCCATGAATTCCAGTCTGTCCCAAACTGGAACGTGGTTTTGCAGATGCTTAGGATATGCAAATCCAGGACAGTATTTGTGATCTGAGCCTCAGTTATACTGTTGACAATCTGATCTCAGCATCTGTTGTGTGAAATAATTGGTGTGCCCTGGCTTTTTGTCTAGTGTTGGGCTGAGCAGAAAGATGAGCATGCTGTGCAGATTAAGGTTAAGCCAAGAACAACGGTGTCACTGAAAGTAAGTCTGCCCACAGCGTGATCTTGCAAATGAGATGTGTCTCCCTGTGAATTGTTTACTCTCTTTCTTCCAGACCGTTGTAAGTTCTGTGTGGTTTTGTTTCTTTGTGATTTGTGTGGAAAAGTATGTTATCACTCACGGTCTCTGGACACTGTTATTATTTAATGTCACTGTCATCTGGGCCATGTGAAATCACTTCCATTATGGACTTAGATGACTGAAGTCTTTCAGCATACTTCCTTTGATCTATCTATCTAGAATGTGGCATGAGTAATTTTTACTACACAGAGTATGAATAAAGCTATACTTAGAATCACAGAGCAGTAGAAGAAACAGCAGCAAAACCAGATAATTGATTGGAAGAAAAAGGAACAATTCCCACTTAGAATATAAGATTTTGGGTTTATAGTGATTTATGTGGCTTTGGTAGAACTTGCAACTGAAAAAAAGCTAGTCATTGATATTAAAGACCTATCTTGTGAACCTGAAGTTGTGCTATGAGTAACAGCAGGAACATCTCTGTCTATGTGCAGAAGTGATCACAGAAAACTTTTTTACAGCTTTGAAGTTTTAATTGTAAGGGAATTTTGAATATGTCACTTGCTCTTCTGTGAAGTGTTGATGTCCATGTCCAGATACTCAGGAAGGGCAGTCCACTGGCAAATAACAGAAAATTTACCAGTATTGGAGTCTCAGTTAACTACTTTCTTCTGCCTTGTCACAAGCAGTGAGATTGATAGCAGTTATTTGAAAGGAACAGTTTGGCTTCAGATTCCAGAGAGTTATGAAAGTAAGAATTGCGAGGATCACAATAAGGCAGGTACTCTTCAAGTCACTCTTGAGCCACTTGTGCTCACATGCAATTTCTACAGTTGTAACTGAGGTTTTCTGAATTACTTGCCAACTTATCTAAAGTTCTTGTAGTTATTAATCTTCCTCTCTTTTCCTTCTTTTTTTTTTTTTTTTTTTTTCCTTTCCCCCTCTATTCTCCAAAGGTAAGTTGATTTTAATGTCAAGTTTTCCCAGTTGTGTGTTGGGGAGGATGAATCCTAAAACACTAACTAGCTTAAACCTAGCTCTCTACATCTTTACTAGGCTCACTGCAAAGCCCATATGCAATAGACACGACTACATCAGCTAAACCAGAATTCAGGCTAAGCATATTTTACTTTTGTGCAAAATGCTGCTTCTCTCTCCTCCTGTTTTCTCATTTTTCAGTCTCTCCATTTATTTTATTAAAAAAAAATAAATCTGAATGCTCTTTGCTTCACATTTTTTCCCAAGTGGGTCTTGATCCCAGTAGAGCTGGGTTCAAGCTGATCTGGTAGAAGCAGTATTTACTAGCTTATGCATTAACTACAGTAAGTACTTTTGTGTCTTAATAAATATTCCCATAACATGAAAAAAATCTTAATTTTACTGCAGAAGATGCTACTAACTCTTCTGTACCTTCATTGTTTAATAAGAAAAAAGAAGGTAGACCAAGAAACTTGCTTTTCAGTTGTACAGATCTAACCAGTTTCATACTGTAAATCATACTGCATGATGCGACAATTTCACACTATAAATCTGTAAACCATAAATTATCAATGTAGCCCGTTGCTACATGACTGTGTGCAGTGATCACATTTCTCTTGTGTTTCAAAGTTTTTCTTGTAATAATTTAAGTCTTCTTTTAGGGTTCCTCATACTGGTTCTATAGATTGTGATGGTGATGCTTTGGTAAGAGGCACTTTTCCTTCTGTTTTGAAACATTGTTCAGTGAGCAAAACCAGAGCTGTACAAGTGGTCTGTGCTGATGGAGGAACATACGATGGTCTGTGGATGACAATAATGGTTTGATCCACTGTCCTTGCAGGAGTGAGTTATTTCACTTTTACCTTTTACAGGATTTTCAGTTAAAGGATTACATATGCTGTTCCAACTCCAAGTGTTAAGTGCAGAAGAAGGGGACTATGAAAAAGTACCAAGAATGCAGGTGCGTTGCAATAAAACCTGAGCAAACAGACAGGATTTTATTTCAAATCTGCCAGCACTGTTCATTTCTCTTCATCTGGCAGAATATACTTGAGACACATCTTTTTAATTTTATTACTCATTTTTAACAACTTCTAATTGTGATTAGTTTGGATCATCACTGATTGAAATAAATCTTCCAGGTTTGCTGTCCCAGTGAATACAGTGAAAATGCCAGAACTGCTATGGGCTAGAAGGAATGCTGGAGAGAGTTTTGCAAATGGATTAGTACTAAGAATATTTAAACAGTAAGGATTTTTCCTATTTCATTATGTGTGTATTTTATGACATCATTAGGTGAAATTAAGCTTGCTTTGAAATCAGTAAGGAGGTTTGGTTTTGATTTTAATGACAGTGAATTTTACCCATTACATTGTACAGCTTTTGAAATCAAAAGGGAAAAAACCACAAACTTGTTCTTATTTTTCATTAGAAATGTTCCTCAGAAGTTGCTGACTGGCATTATATTCCTGCATGTATCTCTTGGAAAGGTGGGGGATATATCTGCAGGTGCATTGCAGGTTTGTGCATCAGTTTTTAGCCATCTCTCTGAATAGTGGTTTACATTTTCCTTTTCTCTGGGGGCTCAACGTACTGCTTATTAGACAAGCATGATCCTTATTGCCTCTTGGCAGAAGACATCATACTTCTATTGCTCACGTAAGAATCTAACTGTAGCAACCTCCAGCATCTCCTAAGACTGCATCCACTATGTACAGTTTTTAAATGACCGACTCGAATGCTTTTAAATTTATTGTTGTGTTGTCAGAAGCTTAATTATCCCCTTCTCATCGTTGTCCATGCCACTGCAGTCATTTATTTTAAACAGTTGAGGTCATTCTGCTGCTTACATTCTGCTCCTTTTTCAGTCGTTTCCTCTGTCTTTTTGCTTTTATAATTCATGCCCTTGCTTTTACAAGAGGTTGGTTGCTCTTCTAACAGAGTATTTTATTGCACTGTCTTGTCATCATAAGTCTTCACGCTGTCAGATGCTAATCTTCCTGTCCTGAAATCTTCCCACCATCTATTAACTGCATGTTTTACATCCTAGTTACCTTTACATTAACTATACTCTCTTGTCAAAGATCCGGACAGATGTTTGTCTGGCATCATTTTAGCCTGCAGGAAAAAAATATGCTGAAGGGGAAAGTATTTCAATGAGAATGAATACATGTTTTCTTCTTAAGTTTTGAATAACTTGTCATTAGCTGTCTCAGCACATGCAAAACTTTCATTACAGGAATTCTCCCTACAGGATGCTCCCTCACTTTTTTGCAGCCTCAATTCTTGATCAGCCCCGCCTGTGTCTTCTGTATTGCGCTGCCAAAATGTTTGGTAAGAGAAAGGATTTTATTTCAATGTTTTATCTGTTTTTGGAATAAAGTATTCTTTAGCTGCTGTCACCTAGCCATTATAGGAAGCAGGTGTTTCCTATGTTACTGTGGGAGGGAAGAGAACATGAAGTGCATTCAGAATTGCTGAGGATAGAAACACAGACTGATGTTAGGGGAGAGTTTGCCATCCAGACATAGGATGCACACCCGATTAGCGGTGGTTTCATAGCTCCAGCCTCGGAAGGCGGGGCGGTCTCCTCAGCTGAGACAGATTATTACAGCACCTTTTACAAGAGCAGACTTTCTGGATCCTAGACTTCAGGTATTTTAATTTTTGTCCCTCTAATTTCCTAGTGAGGGATGATGAAGGGATGAACTTTATTTTGTCTCTAATCTAGAGATGCACTCTTACATATGTACATTACGCTGGGAAATTTCAGTATATGCTCACTCAGTACCAATCTAATTTTAACCTACTGGGTTGTTGGTTTGCTTATTGTTTTTTTAATTTGGCATGCCACGTGGTCTTGGAAGTGCTAGGGCTGTTTCTTACACAAAGACTGAAAGGAATTTAATTTCATTTTAAGTTGCAGCTCCACACAATGTAAAAGTCTATGGCCACTCCTCAGATTCCTCTCCACAGCCAGGGTTTAATCAGTATTCCATTCCACAATTAAATTGAGAATAGTTCTGAAAGGTGATTTCAGATACAGTTTGCAGGGGTGTATGTATGCGTGTGCATGGGTGTGTAGATGTATGTGTACATATATTTTATATAACAAATATGCTCAATACAATTGTCTTTTTTTTCTATTTTTTTTTTTTGGAGAGAAATTTTTTCCTCTTGCACAAAATTATTGTTCTCTGTACTGATCTGTGGTCGAGTTCTTGGAATTTTACTACCATAAATCTAAACACACAGTAGTTATTCTAAGGGCTATTCCCAGTAGTTATTCTAAGGGCTATTTCCACTTCTGCTCCACTCTCATGAGACCTCACCTGGAGTCCTGAATCCAGTTCTGGAGCCCCTATTACAAGAAGGATATGGATGTGCTGGAACATGTCCAGAGAAGGATGATCAGAGGGCTGGAGCACCTCTCCTGTGAGCACAGGCTGAGAGAATCGGGGTTGTTCAGTCTGGGGAAGAGAAGGCTCCAAGGAGACCTTATTGTGGCCTTCCAGTGTCTTCAGGGGGGCACAAGAAAGCTGGGGAGGGACTTTTTAGGCTGTTAGGCAGTGATAGGACAGGAGGGAATGGATTAAAACTGGAGATAGGTTGATTCAGGTCAGACATTAGGAAGAAGCTCTTCACCATGAGGGTGGTGAGGCATTGGAACAGGTTGCCCAGAGAGGTGGTGGCAGCCCCATCCTTGGAGGAGATTTTGAAGACCAGGCTGGATGTGGCTCTGAGCAACCTGCTCTAGTGGGAGGTGTCCCTGCATTGGCAGGGGAGTTGGAGCCAGATGATCTTGAAGGTCCCTTCCAACCCTGATGATTCTATGATTCTATTGCACTCAGCATCTAGTGTCACGCAGGATTGGATCCTTTTTCCTCTTTTCTTGCTCTACAGAACAATTCTGAACCTTTGGTTTTGTGAAATGGTGATCAATTCCAGAGGAAGAGAGTCATGTTGCAAATACAGCATTACAGTTTCACACCTGGCTTAGGCAGTAGAAGAAACTGGATTCAAGGGGTCTGTGTGTTTTCATACATTTATAAACATCTGACATGGAACAAAGAAAAAGTAAGGGAAGGGACTGTCTGGGTTAATTTCTTTCTCTGTGAATGTCCTCTTTTTGAAGCTTGTTGCAGTGAGAGGACTCCATCTGAATTATAGTGAGCTGCAATATAGTTTCTAATGAGGCTGAAAGGCATAAAGCAACCCAGACACATAGGCTTGCCCACGAGAAGCCAAGGAAGTGTCAAACTGAGGTTCCCCTTTAAGACTTAAGGAGATTATATGCTGCTGTAGAAACCCACTGTGCAATTACTTCACTTTTATAGTCACAGACTGCTACTGAAATCCTTATATCTGATAGTATTTGATGAAGCATTTAACATTTTGAATCGCAGAGGACTAATACAGTTAAAAATGAATCTTGAATATTTTAACTGGATGAAATGCATCTGAGATTTTTTTTTGTGCTTTTTGATATGCCATGCTTTTTTACTTTAAGAAAATTTTAGTCACTTAAATACAGTATAGAAAATTCCATATGCTGCTAGGGATGCTAGAGAATAATTTTTTTTAAATACTTTCCTTGGTGGCTTTGGCCTTTCTCATCATCAAATACCTATTAGCTATTTGAGGCAGTTGAGCAGTCCCATTCCCCTGGGCACTGAAAAGCATAAAATCACTGGCAATCACTTTGCCATTGTGTTTGGAGATTAAAAGATGGGACTTAACAAATGAGGCAGACCTTGAGTCAGAAGATGAGGTAGCATCAGATAATGCAACTAAACGGTACGTCTAGCAGAGCTGAGATCTGAATGAATTCATGGCCAGGCATCCTTTTGCCAGCTTGTTCACCAAGGTTAGTTCTTGATTTCTCTTTCAAATAGTACTGATTTGTATTTATTTTTTTTTATTCAGTTTTTAATTAATATTCACAATGGTCTAGTAAGCTTCCAGGAATGCATAAAGATTGTACTGTGCATTAGAAAACTTTGCTTGGACACCTACTTCTCTTTACTGCTGTCCTGCCACCTAACTGACCTGATCCCGGCAGCACATATTTTTATCAGTTGATTAATTTTCCACTGTAAAAAGCAGCATATAGGGATTTATGTGAAGGTCTTGAGATGATTCAACTGTTGGCTTGCATCTCTGCAGCAGAAGGCTGTGATTTCCATTTCCACCTCATGTGCTAGGCTCATACCCAAAGCTTGGCGCTGTATTTCAGTGACAGGGGGTGTTTCATTGTGGAAGATGTCATCCTGAAGATGACACGATGAACTCAGCTCTGTAGTTTCTCCATCTGGAAATGAAAACCCCAAGGAATACTTCAGAAAGAGCAGGAGTTGAGCTTAGGGCCCTGCCAGACATTCCTAAAATCACTGCCGTGGCAATGGGTGGGTGAGATGTTCAGTACATGACAACTGTATTTCCACCCGAAGAGTTTTTGCAGCATCACTGTCTACATCGTTTTCCTCAGTGCACTGCATCTGTTGTGCCATTTGTAAAACATTCAGATTTCTATTAGCAGAGCAGAAATTTTCTTCTGTGAGAGTGACAGCAATTGTAACGACTCAGCTCTGCTGCTGCCTCCTCTTCCTACCTCTGGAGAGCTGTAATCTTCCTGTTGCTGCAGCTGCAGGGTGAATGGCAGTTGTAGAAGTGACTGTGTGGCACCACCAGAGCATTTAAATGCATCTGCCGAGGCAAATGCTCTAGCTGATTGCATATTTTTCAGTGATATGGAAACAGAAATTCTTTAATTATGGTGCATGATGAAGGCAGGGGCTGATATTGACAGTTTATAAATGTCTTTAGTTAAAGAAGCTTGATGCATCTAGGGAAAATAGAAAAATTTTGGTTCATTAGGATATTTTGCCTTCAATCTGCACTTTAAAAAAATTTGCTTCCTGATGTCTACATAGAGGATGTCATCTCTGTCTGTCCATCTGTTTGTTACCCCAGATTTTTGTTATTACTGCTTATTACTTAGTTCTGCTCTTCTTTCTTCATCCCCTTTTCAGAGAAAGAAGGAAGTAAATCAATGAATGTCTTGCAAGCCTTTCCTCCCCAGTTGCTGCTTTGTTCTTTGATTTGAGAAACATGGAAAATGCTTGACCCTACCTATGAAAACTGTGATAGTCAAGGGCCAGACTTCAGCTCTGTGTTTTCATGTTCTTTGACACGGAACATGGCGATGAGTCTTCACAGACCTAGTCATAGCCCATTGATGAACTTGTTCTCACGCAGTGAACTGATAGTGGATTTCAGATAGATTTGGTATACACAAAGAAAATGCTTCTGTTTGTTCTGTTCTCTTCAGGCTGGGCCATTCTTACTAAACTGTACAATATTCAGTGCAGTAGGTTTTCTTTCACTGAAGTCAGAATTTACTCCTTTTAATTATTATGTGATCACTCCAGTGCAATATTTTGCTAATGACTTTCTACTTTCTGATGTCTCAATGCTGTTAAGACACTTCATTGCAAACTTTTTCCCTAGGTGTCTGTAGGACCTAAAAAATCAAGTTTGCAATTTTGTGCAAGCTGGGAAAGAACAAACCCATTTATGCTGTGGTTGGTTTGTGGGTTTTGGTTGGTTTGGTTTTGTTTGTTTGTTTGAGGTTGGTTGGTTAGTTTTAATGTTTGTTTTGTTTTTTCCTTTAGAAGTCTGCTTAGGAACTGTAGAAAAATCAATGCTGTAGATATATGTGTGAAGTCCTACATCATGCATCAATTTGACATGACTGGACAATATTCAGAGTGTAAATTGGATGCTGATTGTGTTTAAAAATAAATACATTAAAAATTTTAAAACTCCCAACCACCAAAGCCCCAAACTCAAATCCATAAAGCCTGCAAATGAGAAAGGTTTCTGTCTCTCCATTTTAAGTAATCTAAGGTGGCATGGCCTCTCTTCAGAAATGATTTAGGCACTTAACATTTTAAGTCCAAATCAGTCTTTTCTAAGACAAAGTGGAGCATGTTACCTAAAACCAATAGGGCCCCATGTCATTGTTCCATTGGTGCTTTGTGAGACTGCTTTTATCCTGGAAGTACTAGATTGTTTCTACTTTTAATTTATTACTAGCAGGTAATAAAGAACACTTGTCTGGGAGTGTGCATAGGTTTTATAGGTTTTTAAGGATATCAGGGTCATACCAAGAACATCATCATGTTCTAAACCCCTAGGACTCACAACATCCTGGTAGTCACTTTGGAGAGCTGCATCTTTCTCTATGTCTGAGCTCAGAAATAATTCTTGATGGAAGCTGTTGGAAAATCAATTCTGAAAAGTATTGACAAGGGAGAAAATCTATGGTTGTTTACCATCCTGAGAAACATCCATCATCTTTACAGGTAGTGTAAATGTTCAAGTCCATTTTTGTCCCTGTAATTCTTATGTCACAGAACTCATCTGAAAGCCCTAAACTAAATTAATTTTAGTCCACAGAAATAACAGAGCAGGCGTGTTCAGAAGAGTCTCATGTGTGAGCAAAACTGCATATAAACTATGTCGCTATTAGGGAATTTAAGTAATTTTCTTCTTTAAGATAAATATGGCAGTTAGATGCTCTGCCAAGCTTTTAGTGGGTTAAACCAGAAAATTCTCCACAGAGATCTGGAAAGAAGCCACTTTTTTATCAGCAGGGATTAGAAGGAATGATCAAAACAAATTTGGAGTTTAATAAACAAACAGGTTTCCATCTTCATTGCTTGCATTACTGTTTCCCTCTGTTATGGTATGCAGGTATTACTAGATTGCAGGTAGCAGATGGAATTCCTGTTCTTCATTAGACTTTAATATCACTTCATATATATTTAAAATGTATAACAGGTCTCATTAATTCAAATGAGATGTTACAGTCCACAGATAAAACTGCAATAGCAGTTATACGGCTTTTGGAAAATAGCCAACCCCAGGTGTTGACTCATGAATATTTATACCACTAGAAGCAAAATACAATTTGGACCTGATCCTATTCCCAATGAAATGGATAAAACCCACCCAGTGCTGGTAATGATCCTAATAAAGACATCTAAAGTAAAATAATAAGTATTCTCCCCATCCCCATGTGTTTCCCAACAAAATGGGATGGGGGAAGAGGGGTCAGAAATGAAAACATGGCACAATATTTCTTTTTAATTATTGAGAGGGTACTTATTTTTCCTACATTTGGAATATATTCTATCTTAAGACACATAAACAAACTCTTTTTTACACATAGCATTTTTAAATTGCATCACAGCTTTTGAACCTTAGTAAAATAATCTTTGCATGCTAAACTTCATGAATGACACTAACTTTTATTATGCCTGTGGAAGTAAAAGCATATGTAAATTTTTATTTGGTTGTTGGCTTCTTTTTGCTTTTGTCACTAAAGATTTTATTTTAGTTTCATATACCTGGAATGCAGTCAAATGGACTTTTCTCACTTAAAAAACCACTCATTCAAACCTGGAATATTTCTACTCTAAAATATGATTTTTGGAATATTCTAGGGCAAAAAAAAAAAGCTTCTGTAATTGAAATGAGATAAAAACGATTACCTGGTAAAGTATGAGCTGCAGCCCAGATTCTGATTTTATTTATATCCTCATAGATGCTAGCATATTTCCATAAAGGGAGTAGCAATGTTAGCGATTTATCTCCTGACACTATCAGTATCATGCATACGAATGTGTGAGAGAGCAGAGGTGAGATGGAGGAATTTTTATAGGTTGAGAAAGCTGGCCAGTTTGACAGAGCAGGAAAATAGGACCATAACCACACTTTATATGGAACTTAAATTTTCGCTCTTGCCTTATTTCTGCATTTTCCTTCTAAAACAAAGCTCCATTAACCAAGAAGATGGTAAAAAGGGTAGGTAGAATATGTTTGTGTCAATAAAAATGCATGAAACTACATAAAAATAAATGAGGTATATTTTTATGCAAATTAGAATGTAAAGAAAAGCTCATGAAACATGATTAATTGTTTAGAAAGACCCTAACCTGTTCTTTTTTTTCTAGTGGCCATGGATGATGGGGGATCGTGCAGAACTGGTGGCTGTGTTCTATACCTCTTCCTGGGAGTCTGTCATTTTCCTGCATGGGCAGGTAAGATATTAAAGCCCTCAAGATCCGTTCAGTCTGGGAAGTCTTTGTATTCAGGATCAAAGAACTATGCTGAGTTACAGAAGACAGCATAAAAGTGCAGTAGCCAGCAAAATTTAGAAAGGACTAACTTCTCATCTGTTTATACAACACTTCACTAGCAGTGGAGAAGAAAAAAAGTGGATTTCATGAGGTGATGTTGCTATTACTTGAAGGAGCGGAGCTATGCGCTAAGAACTTTGTATGTGTTCAGCTGTCTTTCAACTTTCTAACTTGTGTCAACTTCCCAAGCTAACTACAGTTTTAGGAGCAATATTATTTGAGTAAACCATATAAATGGTTTGCAAATATGGCAAAAGTGACACTTCAGTTTTGCTGTGACTTGTCTTGAGCACTTATTGTATGAGAGTTTTTGAATAGCCATTATGTATTTGTGATAAAGACCTTGGATTCCAGAAGACTTACAGAAAGCACTTAAGGATGCTATTTCATTATTCTTCCATTCAAAATACTTCACGCTATAATTAGGTAACAGAAACAAATCTGACCTTGGTATTTAAATTTTAAGCTGGATATAGTCCGAGTAAAAAACCTAATACTTTTATAGAAAATGAATTAACTCTAGAATTCTTTCTAATGTGCAGTGGAGCCGAGAAGCAATTGTTCAAGTTCTGCTTTAAAGGAAATACAAGAGGAAATAAATTAAAATTCTCTCCTATGCATGATCAGAGGAGAACATTAAGTAGACTGCCTGCATGTCTATCATATAGGGAATTTTGCATTTTCTCTCATATGTTAAATGTATTTTTTAAGAAGTTAGGTGGATCTCTTTGAGAAGCATAGTGCTGCATGGGTAGAGGGCAATGTCCAGGTGACTCATGACATTGTCATTGCTTTATTCAGTATAACTGTGTAATGAAGGGCAACTAGTTTTTCTCACGTGGTTTGAAGGCTGAAAATCAGGTGCGTGGAGGTTGGAATTGATTCCACATGTAGGAAGGGGTCCATATCAGTGGGAATAAGAGGCACAGAGGAATCAGATGGCTGTTTGCAACCTACGATCGTGATAGATCTTCATCTGTCTTCAGATATAAAAATAAAAACAGGCAGTGGCAAACACCACAGGGTGTCTGCATCACTGGGGAATGTGTTTTGTATTTACTTAACCAACTGCAACTGCGAACAGAAGTCTGCAGTATCTAGAGAAACAGCTTATTGCATATTAATTTCTTGGAACTGCCCAAAACAAAGTAGAAAGTACATTCAGTTTTCTGTGGACTCGAACAGCTAAGGCAAATTTAAATAGGATGAAAACATGTATTTGTACTTATGCAGAAAGGGGATCAGGACTTAGAATGTAACATCCTAACCTTGTCTAACTGTATGTGAGGCTAAGTTTGGAGCTCTCTGCTGCATAATGATTAGAACTTGTAAAGGAGTATTGCTTAGAGAGGAAGGACATTTTATTTCATCTCTTCTAATTAATGATCAACCAAATAGGATGTAAAGACAGCAGAAGAGAAGGAGAGTATGAGTCATCTGATGATCTAGCACTTAAGTTTGTTGCCGTAAGGATCATCTTCTTGAGTTACAGTTTTATGATTCTGCAGTGCTGGGGTTGATAATTTACAGTACACGAGAGCAATAGGCTTATGTGCAACGTAGTGAAATTTGGATCTTAAAAAGAAATGAGGTAACTGAATGTGTCCCACATTCAGGTTAGTGATTCAGATGCAAAATAATCCTCCAGAGAGACCAGAATGTTCTGGGAGAAAATCTCATTGAAGCGTACCAGCAGTACATTTCGTCTCGGGACTGATGTGTGCTCTAGAGAGAGAGCAGAGATACACTAGTGGAGACAAGCTTTGCCCTGCTCCAGCAAAGTGCTTTGGCTCTAATGCAGAAAGGCTGCAAGTGGATCCAAAATGCATTTTTTTTGCAGCAGCAGCATAACTGCATTTGAGGAAATACCCAAGTAGAGAGGATTGCAGTGGTGGTGGTTTGTGGCTTTAGTCTGTATTAGTTAGGTCGGAAAGCACTGTATGATTTGGAGCTGAGAAATCAAAGTATTAGCAAGCTGGGGGAGGAATCCCAATTCCTTAATTCAGTTACTGAACATCTGAGCAGCATCTAAGGTGCCAACGAGGACGATATTCTTATCTAATGTGACTCTGCCGTCCATGGCAAGGAAGCAGATTGCACATAGGCAATAAAGTCATCCTCAGACCAGACTCTACTGGTGTAAAAAGGCTCCTGTGAAAGGCTGGCTTCTCCCATCACACCGCAGCCAGCCAGCTTTTCCATACCGGGGGTCAAATCAGCATCACTGCCTGGTAAAGTGTTAGCACCGAAATAACGCCACCCTGTTCAGCTTCCCCTCCCCTCTCCCTTACATCCTGCAGAAACAAATAAGGCGGCGGTTTTCTGCTCCAGGCAACGGCTGCTTTTGGCCGAGGTGGTGGCTGGCGGTGGAGATGCCCCCCCGCGGCAGAGCTGCCGCTTCCCACCGTCCCGCTGCCCTCCCGGCCAACTCCTGGGTCTGACGCTCCCTCTCGTGGCTGAAATCCACGCCCAGCCCTGCTGGGGACCTGCTGCAGATTGCCACCGCTGTCCCCCTGCTCCCAAGGCACCAGAAAAACCCCAGCGTCTGGGTTCGGCTGATTCTGCCTTGATGAACAGCACGTTTATTTTTATTTTCTCTCCCAGGCGGTTTCCCCCGGTGCCGCCTGAGTGCAGCAGCAGGAACTACGAAGAAAATCAAACCAGTGCTTTGCAAGGCTTGGATGGAGTATTTCACCCTTCTCTTACCTAAGTGCTGAGTAAACACTCAAAGCTTAATAATCCATGTTCAGGGGGATGCTTCAGCCCAACAGATGAGCAGTACTTTCCTTATCCTCCTCATCCTCTGCCACCGAAGGCTCCTGCTTTAGGAGTGCAAGTCTGCAAAGCATTTTGATGGCATTGATGGGTTTTGATCACACCTATGTTAATTTGTTCTTCCACCACCTTGGCAGGCACACGCTCTTTAGAAGCGACTTCAAACCATCAGCCAAAGGAAGCTCTTTCAAATCGTTACCATGCTGGATTGTGGAAGAGTAAAAAGCACAGTGGATCCAAGAGTATTGCAGTAAACGTGGTAGAAGAGAGTGCTGTCAAAGCTTTAGTCTGAACGAGCAGATGTTACTTTGTACATTATTTAAATGTAGATTTAAATTCAAAAGGCAATTAGATGGTTTGGGGATGAAACCAAACACCTCCTAACTAGCACGTCAGAAACTTGTAGTAATTTAGTATGCATTCTTGTCTGTACTTCTGCTCCTAAGAGATAAATTGCCTCATATCACTGTGATAGGTACATAGTTCTTGT
>JANHFX010012890.1:0-93631 GCA_027560015.1 Chloroceryle amazona | reverse complement strand
TAGAGAGTATAGAATACACAGTTTTGCTTCTAACCACATAACGATAAACTGGTCCCGGCCCCTCTAACTATGACACCTTGGCTTCTACATCTAACTTTCAGATTTCCAAATGCCATCAGAAAAAAGTTGTAAATGCTGCCAATTTAAATTGAGATGAAAGTAATTGTGTTTTTTTTCCAAGTGACAGATGTCACTAAACAACAATTGCTAAAAGAAGCACATTGCACCATGGAAACAATTCACTCAGCAAAGAAATAAAACCACAAATATTTATATTCACCTTTAATGAGATAGGAAAAAGCAAACTTCTAAACTGCAGGTGCATTTTAAAGAATGAGAAATCTTACATCTTATTAACAAATTACAGTACTTTCTCCACTTTAAATAATATTCTTTAATGAAAAGGAGACCTTTGAGAGATAAGCAGACTCAGCTTATCCAGATTCGATGCCTTCTCTTCCCCTCTGTCACATTCATTGAAATTTTTTGAATGTCAAAAGATGCACTTATTCTCAGCTGCTCCAGGAGAAACATGCATCACTCCAGAACTTTCTCTTTTACATCTGTGACCACCTCAGCTATCATGTCTTTTTTTCCATGTTGGACTGTTATTTTCTACCTTAGCCTCTTTCCTTTGCTTGGTGAAAGACAACCAATTAAATAGAAGGTAACAGCAATTATGTATAGCAAAGAGTCAAGATCATTACCCTGCTTACATTTTAACTCATGCTTCAGTAAGCGAAGCAGAAATATACTGAAACATTGCTGCAAATCCTTTGTAGTAGAAACACTTGCAACTTGGCTGGAATTTCTTTAGCCTTGTTTTGTATTTATATGCCTTAAATGTCTCAGATAATCATTTCATACTCTTTGCATCCTTCATGTGAATATATCTGATTAGCAGGCCAAAACTGAGACAAGACTAGCAAAGAACAGGCAAATGCTATCTCAAAAGATATTTCTCACTTCTCCTAATTTCCAAGACTCATACAGCAAGACCTCTGATTTCATATTTAGAAACAAATTTGAGGGGATGCATCAGTCATTTTAAGCAGGTCCCAATGCTTCTGTAGGTCTCCAACCCCCAAGTCTTTAGGAAGGTAACACACACTGCTAAATGAGATGAAGTACAGTGGCACTGAGGATCAGGGGACAACAGGTATTTGCCAGCTCTCCCCATCCGGGGCGCTACCCAGCACAAGGCAGGGCTGTGCAGAGCCACATGCACTGGATTGGAAGCAGCTAACACAGGGCTAAGATGTGTCTGATGGGAAGTACTTGGATCATTTCCTTCTCAGCACACGCAGTTCAGGGGATGAAAGACCCTGGTGATGGTGACAGAGACCTTGTGGCCAGCACCCAAAGAACAAGGAGTGTGACGGGTGACCAGCAGCCAAAGGGTCTTCTAGAGCCCATCTCCTATTCCCCAGGAATTTCTCTCCTCCCTGTCTCTTCCAGGCTCAGAAGAACTAATCTCAGTTTTCAAATTCACTTCTGAAAGCCACTGTAAAAACTCTGCCTTCTCTAAACAGGGAGAGTATCACAACAACTTGTAACTGCTGGTGCCTGCACAGCTGCATGGCTGCACATCCCCAGCAGAGGCTCTAGGAGTCCTATCTTCACCTTGGGACAGATATGAAATAGAAGCAATCTTAATTCAGCTTGCAGAGATTAGTACCAAAAGATGTTAATTCAACAGAAATTAGAAGTCAGCTGTGCAAAGGTTTATGTATACACTTGAATCCTCAGCAAATAAATTCAGCAATATATTACATTTGCAACATTCAGAACAAATTGCGTGAAGCATGGTTCTAGATCAGAGTCTGTGGGAACTCTGTTGGATATGAAATCACTTATTAAAAATTTGTTTAAATATAATTTTCAAACTCTATGAACTAAAATCAGTTACCTTCACTCATATGTTACCTAAAAATTTAGAACTTAGACAGAAACAGAAATACCAAAATTACAGGTGTTATTTTTTCCAACATTTTAATTTCCAGTCTTCTAGGTTTCATCTAAATTAGAAATAGAATAAAAATAATACTGAGTAAGAAGCTACTGCTTACTTTGGTTGGTTTATTGAAAAGGCAGGCTCCACCTCCACTGCTTAAAAATTCATGATACTCTTCAATATCACATTTGGAGAATTTGCTTGGAAGGTAATACCTGCACAGGAATAAGGTAGCAGGATTACTTTCTAATGTATTTTTACACTGTATTTTCTTTTCTTTTTTTTTTTTTTTTCAGAACTGGAGGAGAAATATAATGTCATACTTTAGTAAAAATACAAAAACACACTGTTCAGAGTCAGAGTGACCATCTGCTTGTAACTCCATCTAAGATAATTTATAAATAGTTTTAGTAAACGACAAAGAACTTTTAACATTGACAAAGAGCTCATGAAAAGTGAGAGATCTAAAACATTTCACTACGTTACCTCATGCCAAGTACCACAAATTTCATTACACAATGTATAGTTCTCAGAAACATGACCTGTTCCACTAATGGGCCTGATCTCAGAAATAAAATTATTCTTGTACATACTGCAGGAGACAAAGATTATTCATAGTTCATTTCCCTCCTAGATGAAACTGCTCTCCTGGTCCACCGAATTTTTATTTTTGCTATTTTAAAACATGTTTCTAACAAACATCAGCAAACATTTTGGCTTCCCTCTCTCATGTGCCCCACTGAATAAATACAGAGTGCCCATCTAAGACACAGTGCACCATCTAAAAACAGTATGATGCAGAGACGGAGCCATCTTTGCACAGATCCTTTCCACTGGGAAAAAATTCTTCCTAGAGTAGATGAAGTGCTATCTTTGTATTTAGGTACTTTGTCATGAAAGTTCTTATGCTGCAAGCAGATTATGGAGTCTCAAGGGCTTTTTTGTATCAGCTCATCACTGGATAAAAAAATATTAGCAGAAGTGCTATATAAAATAATCCGGCATTGCCAGCCGTGATGGGTTATAAAACATAATTGGCCTTTTCCATCTCCAGTGTTTATGATTTAGGTCTAAAGACTACAGAGATTGTGAGATTTGCCAACCATCATCGAGAAGCTAAGTGAATACAAGTTTTTTGTGTGTAACTAATTATTTGAAAGGTTTGGACTTCAGGTAAAGAATTTAAAGTCCATCAGATAGGGGATAACTTTTACATGAATCAAGAATGCTTCTCAGATTGGCTTTTTTAACATACTAATTTAGAAAAATCCTATCTAGTACATTTTTAGGTACACAAGGTGAGAAAGGTACATTCACACTTCCAAAGTGCTTCCAATGAAATATGTTGCTTTGTTCAAAATTGTTGTCCTCGTTTCACTGGGATAGAGTCCTCAGCCAGCCACGATATGCAGGCTGTTAGCAGCTTTGAGTCAGCCAGGAGCTAAAGCTGGGAGGGGCAAAAGCCAGGGTAGCTGATCCATGCTGGCTTACAGATGTATCCTACATACCATGAATGTCAAGCTCATTATAAAAGGGGGAAGTCTGCTGAGGGGAAGTTTCCCTCTCCTCTTCCTCTCAAGGGTCATCATCTCTAGAGGGACACACTTATCATTCTGCTCCCGAGGACTGCCTTCCCATTTATAGTGACTGCCACTCATTCACAAGGCTGAGTGTAACTCTGCAGACTTCATACTGGGACTTGTATTAATAGTTTGCTGTTTTATTAAACCTGTTCTCATTTCAACTCACAAGTCTTCTCTCCTTTTCCCAATTCCCCTTCTCAGCTGGGGAGTTATCAGGTGATAGAACAACTGCTACAGTTTAGCCCCAGGTACAGGCTAAACACAGACAATTGTTCTGACCACAAACTATTGTGAAAATTTTCAGGTCAAATTGAAATTAAATTTGAAATTTGGAGCATTCGTCTATATCTAAAACTAGACTATAGTTTAATTCATACACATGACAAAAGATACGCCCATAACTTGAAGAATTAAGGTCTGAATACATGTTAGAAAGCATCAAATTTCACCTAGCAGCAAAAATTTGCTGATTCACTAGTAATTAGATCTCCCCGGTGACATTACATGTGGGTACAAGCATACTCAACCTCCAATGGAAGCAGTTTTTGCTAACATTATCACACAAACCGGGGCATAAATAATTATATAGATGAAAGATTCCAACAGAAACACTGAAAATGAGACATAGGTAAGAAATTTGATGATAAGATTTCAAGAAATAGAGTGCATCATTGTTTGCTCCCACAACTCAACAGCAAACTTGCAGGAGAAAAGAAGCTAAGAATGTTTCTGCTTCTTTGTGATGTCCTGGCTTGTCTAATGAGCCCTGTGTTTTGTGAGTTAAACCAGCAGTCACCAAAAATTCTCATGTAACCTCTCACTGACTCGCTCACTCTCACAGGTTTTTTTGAAAACTTCTTGAAAGAGTCCACCACAGAGCCACAAAGATGATTAAGGGTGTGGAACATCTCCCTTATGAGGGAAGGCTGAGGGAGCTGGGTCTCTTCACCTTGGAGAAGACTGAGGCGTGACCTCATTGTGTATAAATATGTAAAGGTGAGTGCCTAGAGGATGGAGCCAGGCTGTTTTCTCAGTGATGTCCAATGGTAAGACAAGGGGCAATGGGTGCAAGCTAGAACATAGGAAGTTCCATGTAGGAGAGACATAGGAAGAAACTTTTTCTCGGTGAGGGTGACAGACACTGGAACAGGCTGCTCAGGGAGGTTGCGGAGTCTCCTCCTCTGGAGACATTCAAAACCCACCTGGACATGTTCCTGTGTGACCTAATCTAGGTGATCCTCCTCTGGCAGGGGAGTTGGACTTGATGATCTTTTGAGGTCCCTTCCAACCACTAACATTCTGTGGTTCTGTAAAGTATCTTTTCTCCGTATGTTGTAAAGCTAGTACCTTTCTGAAAAATGATTCACAGAAAGTACTCTGATGAACCACAAAAGGCAGATGTTCTCACACCTCTATTTTATGCCACTGTATGAAGGACATGAATTTCCTCTAATGAAATGCCTTACCCTGTGTCTCCCATTATGCATCCAGACCACGTGTCCTCACATTTACACTCACCTGACAATAAAAAAATAAATAAATTACAACTTGAGTCTTTTTAGTCCAAAATAATACATTCTTATCACACAAACCACACTGTAGTCAATTCCATTTCATATTTAAATATGAGTTGAAAATAATAATTTACTGGTTTATTGCACACTTTAGTTTAAGTGTATCAGTACACACCATCAAACTTTCTTTCAAATACTATATGTGATTCTAAGAAATCCTGAGCTTTGAAAATATGTCTTGTTTTTCTTTCTTTATCTTAAATTGAAGTTAGGGGGAAACAGCAGTGTCAGCCTCCAGCACTTGCAAATCATGAGTCAGCTCTCCTGACTTCTCCTGAGTCAGAAAAAGAATCATTTTAACTCTTCTTCCATGTTTTGGGGGTTTGTTTTGTTTTGTTTTTTTTTTAGTTCTCTTCTTCAACTATGCTAATGTGTGTGACTAGGAAAATCTTTGCCTGAAAAAATAAAAAAAACAACAAACAATAATGCACATAAAAATGCATTAAATGGTCAGTAAACACAAGCCAGGTCAGCACGATCTAGCAGCTTCTTCTTCCACTCTCCCTCCCTTCCCTGCCTGCCTCCCTGCCCCATGCAACTCCCCAGCAGGAAGAGGTCAGACCTACCAGGCTGCCTGGGACTGCAGGTCTTAGCCCTCCAATATCAAAACTGTGTCTTGTGTCTATTTCTGTACATATGCTTTGCATGTATACAATCTGCCCTACTGTAATACGTGAACATAAGTTTATTGCTTCTATTTCAAAGGTACAATTAGAAAGGAAAGGAGGGTCTGTCCAAGAGGTGCATTCTCCTACCTCCCCACCAAAACAGCATCCTGCCCCTCTGCTTGGCCATAAGAAAGGGAATCACCACTGTTTTAAGTTTCATTTTTACCCTACTCCTGTATCAACTTAATAATATGCAGATGAGAAATTAATACTTAACATGTTAGTAGCATAGAGCATCCGTCCTACATTACTGAATATTTTTCAAAATAAAATTACATAAACTGCAAAAAACTTTACATGCAGATTTATCTCTACCTTACATACTCCCTTTACAATGTCTGGAAACAAAATCCACCTAGGCAGAGTTCTATTACTCAATATAGTTTGTGGTTTTTTAATGTAAGCCACAAAATTATGCATGACCCAATAGTTAAGCACCCCATTATCTAAATAGTTTCAAAACTGTATTTTTATTTAATCATATCAGTCTAGGACTTCATACAACATGGAACCATGGAAAGTGAGGTGCTTGTTGGCCATGTGCAGAGAGGCATGAAGATCTGAATTAAAGTACTGAAGGTAAATACAGGCTACTAAGAAGTTGAATATTAAGATGAATAAAGTGGAATAAAGTTGAGATTACAGCAGAGAAATGGTATCAGTAGGGTGGCAAATACAGGAGATTTGGGTAATCTAGAAGAGGAATTTAATAAATGCAGACAAGGAAAAAAAAATGTGTTGTCAAAAACATCCTGCACAACAGGATTGAGGTGGCTCCTCATCATCCCCAGGTCTAATAATGTATATTTCTATCTTTGTGCAATAAAATGGCAGCCATTCAGACTGTGGGTGTGACACCAATTTCCCTGAAGTGGAAGTGGCAGACACCTTTATGATCTATTTTTAATGAAATGGTGACACCGGTGGTGCCAGCAATTATGGGCAGAGGGATAGCACGGCATTTAAATAGAGGCAAATCAATGATATGTCAGTCCCGCCTCATGTCATTACAAGAAAAATAAAAATGGTCCAACATTCTGAGAAACAGGGGGGAATACGTATCAGAGAGACACTGATAGGATCCCTCACCTTTTAAATTTTTTTCTCTTGAGTCAGAGTGAAAAAGCAAAGAAACTTACCACTTATAAGTTTTCTTCTGTCTGAGAAAATGCCAATGTTTTGGGCCAAGGTCTGTGCCAGGGTAACTGCCATTAAGTCTGGCTTTCCAAACTGAAAGAAACAAGCAAGGCAGGAAGAGTAATCAGTTATGTAGAGGTATGTCAGATACAACAGAAGGTTTTCTCATTTCAAGGCAATAAAAGGCAAAATCAGATGAACAAAGCATCTATATAATGGACAAGTGAGGAAAACTAAACACTGGCTTATGGATAAATTCAGTAAGGGAAGTCTGTTTCTCTTTTGCCATTGTGGCTGCAAGTATGAATGACAGGATATTGCAGAATCTGCTGAGAAGTCTGTTTGAATCCATATCTGACCTTATTCACTCATCACTCTTCATTGATACAACCTTTCTACAGAGCTGCACTAAAACTCTGCAGCAGCAAAGAAGCAGCAAGATATTTTGAAGAACATGTCTGTGCTGATAAATTCTGTGCAGATAAATTTCCACTGCTTTTTGCGCTTACAAGTATCCCCACCTACCTCATTCACACCACCGCCTTTAAGCAAGGAGCAGATTCCACCAGTGTGGGCTACACCACTTCGACTGCTCTGAAATCGACTCCCCCTTTGAAAAAAAGGAAAATAAAAGAAAGTTTGCCCTGTTCAGTCCAGGAATTTTGCACCTATCCACCCCAGTATTTACCATACCAATTTCCAAATAGGAAACTGGCATTTGCAAATGCTAGTTGCCACCACTACACTGCAAACTATAGAAAAACAAAATGAGAAAACCAGATAATCACTCACAAACCTCACATGACAAATTATCTCCAGAAAAAGTACGTCACCTTCCCTCCTCCTTCTCAGACTACCTAATATAAGAAAGCATAAGAAGAAGGGGACTATTTTGCCAAACCACCTGAATGTCACCAGCCTTTTGTTCATTAGCATGCTACTGCAGCAGTTGACTTCCGCTGGCATGTGCTATAGAGAGAGCACAGGAGAGGCTGCCACACTACCAACACATGAGAGACTAGTAAAAAGACATGTGTCTAATTGGGCAATGTCAGTGCGATAAAACTCATGGGGAGATGCATTAGTGGCTCCCTGATGTAGTGGGTGAAAACTCCCTGGAATTGCAGCCAATCTCATCCAAGGGACAGATGCACTCCAAGCCTAAATCTAATCATCTCTTTGATGGTGACCCCATTGACATGAATGACTGCCAGTTACTGGCAACTAAAAATACTCTGCTCCACTTTGGAATACTGATCCAGCTGAGCTGAAGTAAAACAGTGGGGTAGTTTTAAAAGGAAAACAGAAAAACACCAAGAAACAGTACAGTGAGCTAACTGTGATGAAGGTGGAAGTTCATTTGTAACCATTGTACTACTGCTTCAGACAACCTCACCTCCCACCTTAGCTGTGTCCTCTCAGATATTTGTAAACAATCTATGGATGCAATACCTCAAACCCAGTGGTGATGGTGTTACAGACAGCACTGGAATTAGCATTACAGTGGTACCCAGAGTTCCACCCACAGGGAAAATATAGCCCTCTTTGTTCCAGCCAATTTACCAAACTGTCACAGAACAAGACTTCCCCCAAAGACCTTATATTATCACCGGAGAAGATATATGAAGGATGTGAGAAAACTAGATTCCCATTTTACAGTTACTGAAACACAGAGAAACCAGAATCTGCAAGCACCACTCGCAAATCTTACCAGTTCTCTTCATGGGAGAAGGCAACAACAGTAACTAAGCATATGCAAAAATTCTGAGAGGGTGGATACTGGGGTTGGGTATTCTGCCACCCTACCAGCATCATGTGAAGGTAAGGTGTTTAGGCTAAGCTTATTCATATAGGCTCCTACAACAGTCAGCAAGGTGGGGGATAAGGACTCCCATGGAGGATTTCATCTGGCCCGTCTCATGTGGATCAAAAATCTCAGCCATAAACCTCTCTCTCCTCTATTTTTGCAGATATATCAGCTTTATTTCCAAAACAATTAAAAGATTTAGAGAAAATAACATTTCTCCTAGCTTACTCTTCTTACAGCACATGTCTCTCTGGAAAACAAACTGTTGCAAGGATCTGAAACACTTCAGGAATCCTGCAGCATGCAGGTCACTCAACAAAGTAAAGCAGCTATAGTGCTTTTTAAGCAGGAAACTTAATTGGTTCTGCATTTAAATAATACAGCAGTGCTGTCCCTGATCTACTGGCAAAGGAGTCAACCTCCGAGGTGAAACCATGCATCACCTTCCAGGTAACTGCAATTGGAGAGTAGGTAACTGCACAGAGTAATGAAGGGTTACAACACATGCACCTGGGCTTAGTAAATTAAAACTAAAATGAGAGTCAAACCTCTAGTTGCAATGGCAGGCTGTTTGTGCATTAACTTTTTCCCACCTCCCCATCAGAAACATTATTTTCTGAATTACTGTGGATTACACACACAAAAGAAAGGAGATGCATCAGCCACTTGAGGTAAGCAACCCCCCAGGAAAGAAAAAACCCAGTAATAGAAACATCACATGAGGTTACGTACGAAAAAAGGTGAACTGCATCACTTTTCTCTCTGATAAAATCCCTCCTATATTTCATAAACTCACGTAGGGTCACCAAGGGGTTTTCAGATATGGTGAACTTGTTATCAGTAGCCCAGGTTTCCATGGCAACCAATACTATCCTGGTGTTAAGTTGTTCTTTATATATCTAGCACATTAACAGAATGAACAAATATATTATGTCAAATAGAATAAAGGCGAGGTTTACCCCTTTTTGTAATAGCTTGCATTTTTACTTAAGTAAATATTTAGCTTGTTCTAGCACACTTTTGGTTCTCCCAGGTGATCTTATCTCCCTGAAAATCAACAAAAAAGACATGAAAAGAAAGTAAAATCTAAATTTTAGGCCAAATTCTTCAATCAGCTCTCTCAGCCTGCAAAAAGATCCCTTGTAGGTCCTATACAGGCAGAGATGCAGAGAAAGGAGATGAGATTTTTGAAAAATTACTACAGAACCATTCCACATAGTTAAAAGATTTGGAATTAGTGGGTCTTTTATAACATCCAGGCAGTGACACACCAGGGACCTCTTATATGTTCTATAAAACAACAGTCGTCACTGTTACATACTTCTACGGGAGTATTTAACTTTATACTGGCTGAATCATGAGAAAAGGGTCATCCTTTCAATGCTGGAGTTAATACACACCAAATACTCTCAAGAGTGGGAACTGCTTTTTTGTTTTTCTAGTAATACATCTCTGGGGTGAGGCGCAAGAGTCAGCACCTCATCCAATTTAGCATCACAAATACAAGCCACATAATCCAGCTGTATGTCCCTATTTTATCTCATTTACTCAAATGCACTTTTTCTGGAGAAATTTTAGTGCATTCTCGTTTCAGACTGTCTTTCGGGTTTCAGGTCATCAACACAGGGATCCTGTGTTAAAAACTGTCCTATCTAAGGTGCTCTTTAAAACTCAGACTCAAGCAATAGATCCAGCTTTAATGTCTGAATACTTTAATGTCTGAAGCCACAAAAATATCTCTAAGTCTTTATGTTAGACAAAGGCTTACAGGTGGTTGACTGTGGTTCTAGATGAAAATTTGTGATGTTCACATATGTTATTATTAGGTATACCATAAACTGACAACTCCTGCATCTATTGGTAGAAGAATTACATACTCATACATAAAAGAACATTTAGTGGGGTGATACTTACTAAATCTGCCATGTTCACGACCGATTTAGCATAGCTGTTGGTATGGCCAACTGACAAGCGGTGCTTTTTACACTGTGAAACAAATAAAGACAAGTTACATATATAGACTTCAAAAAAACAAACTTCATTTCCAAAAAAGCACAAAGTAAAAAGCAACTACTTCATCAGTAAAACCCCTGTGCAAGGTTTGGTCTTCCGTACTGAATCTTATGTTAATAAGCAATAGTAGAAAACTGCTCAGAAATGCACATTACTTACATACTTTACAACAGCTGTTGTGAGGATCTATTAACTCCTGTTTGGAAAGTCCTCTAAGTTCTTTACTGAAAAATGCTATAGGAACGGGATAATATTGTTATTCTCTTCATTATCTTTACTATTGGAAATTTTAAAGTTAATGCCAAATGCCAATGAGGAAATTAGCACAGTTGAGGCTCCTTCAGAGTTTTCACTCCAAAAGTGTCTTCATCCGTGTTTTAATCTATCCGACTTACTATTTTGTTTTCAGTTCTCTCTCTTAAGCTGTCTTCTGGATTTCTTCATTTACAGTTTCACATTCCCATAATGGCTCAGTAATTGGTTCAAATCACTTTAACAATCAGACTGCAATGACACCTTCACTGAAATGTGTAGTGCAGTGCTATAAAATGACCCTGAAGATAGATGTCTAGGTACTCCTATATGCAGACAAAAAACACTTATAAATGAACATGGATATGAAAGTCATGGGTATATGAGAGTAATTTAGGAAAAAAGGGCCAAGATCTTCAGAAATGTTTAACCATCTTGTGCCGCATGGTGCTTGATTTTGGACTGGAAGTTGTCCATATTTTCTGGAAGTTAGGAACTTTTAGTGGGCAAGAAGCACCCAGCAACTAGGAGACAGGAAAGGAATGCTTTCAAACAGGAAGGGGAGAGGCAGCAAAAATTGGGAAGTTACACTTAGTGAAAAAACAGGACAGCACTGTGAAGCTAAAAATGGCAAAAAAAAAAATTAAAAAGCTAGGAAATAAATGAAAAATGAAGCACAGCAACAAAATGATGTATACTATTCATGTCTGCATTTACAACTAAACCTCAAACTTTAGGGTGCTAAGAGACACTGAAGGCCTGTGGAAATGTTTTCAGTATACTAATTTATAAGCTCATTGCACTGTTTGGGTTTTAGGAGCTTTATTTCCCAATGGAAGCCATGGTTGGACAAGCAGCTGAAAGAGCAGACAGACAGGAGGGCACTGCACCCCTCACAGTGGGACTGGTGGGACACAGCCAGCTCCTTGGGCGAGAGGAAGAAGCACAAGGTTCACTGCTCCCTCTGGGAGCACCTGGGGACATGAAAGGTGAAAACATCTCCAACTCTGCAGGGTGTCAGCTCCATGCTGAGTGCACCTGGAGTGCCACATCCATTGCACACACACAGAGTAATCCAAATAGACGTGCGTGCACTAGCCCAGGCCACAGCAAAAGGAAGGAGCCCAGAGCATGCTATAATTCATTCTCCCAGAAGGAAATCATCTGGATTCTTCAACCACTGATGTTCACTGGTATTTGATTCTGAGAATAAACTCCTAAGTGGACTGAGTCCCGCAGTAGCTATAATTAACCAAAACTAAGAAACATTGTCCTTGGGGGTACATCAGCTCAGACAAATAAGGTCCCAGTCCCAAAGGGAAAGTTGTGGCTTCAGGTCTTCAGGATCACATTCAATGACACCAATTTAGGGAATTCTGCATCAAGTATTGTTCATTTTAATCCGAGAATTTATTGCTATGCTCATAAAACTAAGCTGATGGAGCACACTGTCTAAGCATGGCAGCACATTGCTTGTACGCTCTGATGTCTCTCTTTGGAAGTTCGGGTACTGCTTAAGAGAAGCTGTGCATTACAGAAAAGGTAGCTAAATTTTTTGAATATATTTTGAATTTTTTAAGCCATAAAGGACCATACAATCAACTCATGGCCCCAGTCAGAAGGGCACCACCATCTTTGAACTTTACCCAGTTACTTCAAGACCAAACTGTTTGTGTTTTGAGAACAACACATCTTCCAGAAACACAATGGATTTGAAGACTGCAAGTGATAGAGGTTTCACAATTTCCTTTAATATTCCTTTCATTAATTATTAATCATATTCACCTACATAACTCCATGCCCTTTCCCACTTGAATAAGCCCAGGTTTTCTTCAATACACCAATTTTTACTATGTCTCTTTCCACTACATTGAAGAGCCTATTTATGTTGTCCCAGTGAAAGAAGCTTAACAAATAATTTTCACTCGGACATATCAAAAAGATCTAGTCACTATTATTCTCTTCATTGTCAACAGCTGCTGGACAACTGCAGTAACTGCATTATTCATTGCTGAGTGGCTATAACTAAGAGAAGTACTCAAGAAAGCCAGAAAGAAAATCTTCACCGTAAGTCACACTGGTATTAGTCACTTTATGACAGAAAGATTTCATCTATCACCTTTTCTTCTGATATTCTGGCCTGGTTGCATTCTTGGTGAAAGTCCCTTACCAAAATTCAGAAGCAACTTCATCAATATCTAATGAGACTAATCTCTTCTCTTAAGGGCATACTGAATTTATTCTGGCCATATACTGTTCTTTATTGTTTTCCTTTATGGACCAGATAAGACATTAATAATTGTAAGATGATGAAGTGTGTCACTCTTACCATTAAATGATCATTTACAATCATTAACTCAATGTATTTTGTTTCCTCTTCAATTTTACGTGGTATCTGACGAACCTACAGAGAGAGTACAACCGTTAAGAGTCTAACAGTACAGGGAGAGTGTAACTGGTAACTATAAATGGCTTCAGAAATCAAACTTCTCATGCATATAATTTTTCTATTGTCTTAATTCCGGTCTCAGGTACTGATGAAACTTCTGGTGCTTAGTTGCATCATTTTCAAAAATTCTTTCACCTCTACCAGAACATTTATATGACCTTAAACAATGAAATCATTTCAACCCACTGACTCCCAAGCTTACACTTTTTTTAAAGAAAGAGAATCCTCAGTGGGGCCCGTGTCTGTAAAATGTCTTGTGCCACCTAAAACCTTTTTTTTTTTCCACAAAGGGATTTTTCCTGCATTCTTAAGGAAAAAACTCTGTAACAATTCTATTTTTATTTGCACACTGCTCGATTCACACAGTGAACACAGTACTCACCTCTGTGTTATGCTTACTTTGCATGTAGAAGCGTTTATGACTATGATTCTTCACGGAGTCCTTGTTTTCCTGGGTTTTCCAGGAAAGTTATTTCATTGTTATGATTTAAAAATGCAGAAAAATGTCTAGTTTATAGAAAAGTAGCAAATCACCTGATACAAAGTTGAGACCCTCAAGAATGAATTCTGGAATTTCTCCAATGTCTATCTCATTTTTATTTTGCCTCTGAGAGACTTGCAGTAGTTAAAGATGTTAAAGGTTCTTCTCCTACTACTCTCAGCATTTCATTTTTCTCTGCACTGTTCCGACCCCCTGCACCAGCTCTGGCTTCGACCTGTACCATCACTTGAGCTCCAATCCTAAATTGAAAAGAATTGCTGCTATCTTTCCAGGGTACAGACAAACATTTGCACTTAGTTGCTCCCCCACTTTAATAAACAGCAAATGAACTCTCAGTTTAGAATATTTATTTTAAATCAAAGTCAAGTGAGATAAAGTAACTAATTGTCACCACTGCAACATAAAAAAATATTTGTAAATGTTTCATTAATTGGGAGCTTCTGATAAAACTCTTTACTGAAAATGGTAAATTAGCTATTTTTTCATTTGCCATTTAGAAGTGTTTAACAATTTTATGAGTCTTTGGGTAGGCAATGTTCAAGAGAACCCAACAATGTTTTCTCAACACTAGATACCTCTGTTTGTAATAGCTGTATTGATACAGAGATCTCATGCCAAACAAGCAGCAACAGCTGGACTCCATCTCAACAAATTAATTCAGCAGACACAAAACAAACTTGATGGCACATTGCTTAAAAACAAGAGTATTGGCACATACCTGCCTTTTGCTTCTTTTGTGTCCTGGCTTTACAACAAACTTCTGCGATGTAGTATTCATTTGCCAGAACTCTAAGCAGAAAACACAGGCAAATACATAGAATTTACAAGAATACAGCCCAACAATTAGTGACCATGATGCTACATGACAGTATCATGGCATTCGTCTGCACATTAGATGCAGTAACAACTCAGTTTTTCAAGTTTCCAGCTAGAAAGGAGGCAATGTTACAGATGCTTCTCAGTAACTGAGTTCTTATTAAAATCCCTACTAGTGATAATCTGGGACTGCTGAAACAGATGATCTGTGGGTGTTGTGCTTCAGAAAGCACAACAGATGTTCTATGCCAAAACTTCACCGACACTGGCCATGTAATATTATTAGCACAGTGCTTCCATGGAGTGAATCATATTTTCAAGAATTCAGCAGACATTCACAGAGCAATAGCTACCTAAATTAACAAGAAGAGCATGGAAGGCAGAATTAATGCTTTAAGACGATTACATTCACAAAGTTAAGTATGTTATAGTTGGGAGAAACCCTATGAGATTTTGGCAATGCTCACTATCAGTACAATATCCCTCCCTGCTAATCCCACTGTGTCTTTAATTTCTTAAACATCTAAATCATAAGCACCAAGTACTTTATTCTTTTGCCAAATCCCTTTCACCAAATCTATTATTAGCTGCTCATGGAAAGGGACACATTATAAGCTACGCAGGAGACAATACCTGCTCTCACCCTTTTAAATGTCCAAGTAGTACTTTTCCACCTTTAATTTTACATTCATAGTCCCTGCCTCACATTTCCCTATGCAACAGAAATCTCATTCCTTATGTTGTATAAACAAGTTTACTATTCACATTATCCCAAGAAGGTATTTTTTTGAGACAAACAAATTAAATGTTTGCATTTGTTTATTTTGCAATATGTGTTTTGCCCACGACTACTTTTCCTCCTTTGTGCTTTCTACACCTTTGGACATCCTTTCAGAATCCAGGAATTGAAAACCACTTTCAGTATTCCAGCAGGATTTTACCAGTCCTGCAGAGAAACAGACAGTACTACAGGAGCTGTGCAAATTAAGGGACTTCCAGTTCACGCACCTTTGTACACAGCTTTTGGTTGTTACAAAATCCCAAACAGTTCAGTATCACTAGTGAGACAGGAAAGTTTCTCACAGATCCACCTCCCACCTGCTGCATATTAACTGTGCAAGTTCTGTGTGAGGTTCAAACAGGATTAAAAACAATGCTGATAGGAATTTGACAGGGCTGTCATATCAGCAAAAACTTAAAACACAAAGCTGAATTGCCCACCTGACAAGAAATTATCAGGCATAAGTACTAATCTTAACGAAAAGTGGCTGGTTACTGATAAGACAAACCAGGAAAGCAACGCATGACTAACTGGTATGGTCCTGGCTAAACCTTGGGGATTAAACTGTCATTTTTTCTCTGTGAAGTTTACAGATACCATTTTGTGGAGGGGCCTGGACAATCAGAGATCCTTTGCTTAAAAATATTTTTGTGATATACATCAGTTCACTTTGAGGATTTTCTTCAGAAAAAGGACCTAAAATAAATTAAATTGCATCCAAGGCTCCCTCTTTATTGCTTTAAGACCTGCAGTCTCTAGAGCTCACAATGAAGAGGAACTAAATCTTGATTATTTTTTTACAAATTTGTTTTGGATTATGCTTTACATATGTTGGTTAATTTAGTCTGTGTTATAGTGCCACACAACCAGTTCTCAATCTGTCATTTTAGGTTTTAGATCATAGTTCATGAAAGTGGTAAAAATACAGATTTTCAATCAATAAAATAAAAACTTACAATATCTATATAGGCTCTCAGATAACTTTACCAGCCAATGTGATTGGTTTACCCACCGTTGGAAGTCAGTCAGTTCTGGAGGGGAACGATGCAACCATTAACATTAACACACATTAACACTGTGCTATAAATCACAAGCTGGAAGAATTCACGCAGGGTGCATTTCCAGCCGGGGACCCTCAGGCAAAAGAACATGACCAGCAAAATCACAGGAAATGCAAACAGCCAAGGAAGCCTAGTGGAAATTTTAATGGGAAATTACTTTGTATTACTTTGAAGAAGTGTAATGATCCATGCAATCACTTAGGTTGGAATAAATCTTTTAAGATCATCAAGTCCAACCGTAAGCCTAACAGTGCCACATCCCACTAAACCACGTCCCAAAGTGCTAACTCTACACATCTTTCAAGTGACCTCAAAAGAAAAGGACATGTTAGGCTTTATTTGAAAAACAATACCTTCAATAACAGTGTCGTCTAAGACCATGCCAGGGCACTGTATGTCCCAATACAGACTGTGAGAAAAAATATAGTCTACTAAATTATGAAGTCAAATTCTCTAAGCATGCCAATTCATCCATCCATGCTTTCATTATTTAAAGTTCTCATTACCTCCTCAGACCATTGCAAAGTACAGTACAATTATTTTTTTCTGCAATCTTTTTTTTTTTTTTAATACTTAAGAAGCAGAATAATATAGAAAGTACATTGCCTTTGAACTGTGGCATAATAGTATGAGCTTTTACTATCACTGATATTGAGTAATGCCCATTACTTGATTGATTTTTTTTTTCCTAACATCAATATTGAAGTTTATGATACAACCAGTCCATTCCTAACACATTGTTGAGTGGAGATCTTAGCTCACACACAGACTCTTTTGAAGATAAGAAGAAAATCTTGACATCAGGGAAGGTCTCCTTAGGCCAGGGAAATCAATACTGAACTTTGAGAGCATAGGGAATACAAGAAATACTGATAACATAATCTAGCACAGTTCTTGCTCCTAATAACAATTATTCTGCTGTAGCACTCAATAAAAGAATCAATCATAACAATACTATTACCAACTAATTGCAAATATTGTTCAAAGAAATTAAAAAGTCAAGACAAGAGTCAGCACTCTCCAGACTGGGAGGAAAGAAGCAGTGTGAAGGAGAGACACTGGTGGGACAGCATATGGAAGAAGCAAGGGAGAAGCTGGGGCAGGGTGTGCAGCAGGTTGAAGGATGAAGGATAGAGCACATGCCTGTAGGCACAGGGAGAAGGGGGGCAGCAGAAGGTGGTGCAGACTGCTCCCATCCTCTGGAGCTGTGGCTATGCATGGAAGATGACTTAGAGATATAGTAAGTAATCACAGACAAAATAAAATGGTTGAATTCCTCACAAGGATATAATCTATTGCATCTACCTATCTTTCACTACAAACCTCAAACACCTTTCCAAACCGTTTTACAAAAGCAAGAATAGGCATGTGGGAGAGGAGACTGTGAGTTAAAAATTTATTTCTCCACACATGGGATCCTAAACATAAAGTGACAGAATATTAGCACCTTACAACTGTTATCCACATTACAAATATTTGTATAATTAAGACCACTAGCAGTCCATAATTACATCTTCTTTTCAACCTTTTCTACAGTCTTGTGATTCTAATTCAATCTAATGGCAACACCTTCAATTATGTCATCCACTGATCAAAACTGTACAAGCAAATCTGGATTTTTGTGAAAAACCCCAAATCCCTATTTTGACAGGATTTTTTGAAAATCAAGAAGCTTTGGTGGAGGTGAAACTGGTGGACTATACTTGCAATTAATTCCTTTTCATAATTTTAAAAGCAGAAAATAATTTTATTCCAAAATCTTGGAAGCATAAAAATTCACCATTAGGAAATCTTGTAAGACAGCTGATAGATACCTACTAAATACCAGCTCTAGCAGTCTCCTACTTTAACAACCTGAGACAGAAGATATATTTCAAACTCAGAAGTTGTTGCATTATTTCCAAATTTCCAAATGGCATATCTAGAAAGTGTGAGAAAAGATGCACTTTATTATCTGTTCTTAGGTTCAGTAAATTGTTCTCATTACGCTACCATCTCCACAAGTACAGGGAGTAACCATGGTACCTGTCCAAGGTGCACATACATAGGAAGCTTCATGCTACAGATGTTGACGTCTTGCACTGTGTGAGCCTTTTGTGCTACCATGAGGACATGAGGCACCAAGCTGGGATACTATTTTGTTTAGACTTAGAAAGATTCCTTCTTCAGAACTGAAATCAAGGGGGGCCAACTGTATCAATTTCCCTTGTTTTTTTCTCATTAGCTCTCTAAAGGATTCTGCTTAACAACTAACAAAGCTGCACATGCTGTGCTCCAGGGAAGGATCCATCTTTGTGCAGTACCCGGCACCATAAGATCCCAGATCCAATTGTTACCACAGGAGGTGTAGTTTGTATCAAGATGACCGGACATCTGCAATTCTCCTGAAGAACTTAGTCTACAGGTGGTTTCTACAAAATGAGTGTCTATGAAGAACAGTTCTATTTATCTAGGATATATTTTGTAAAGTAGCAAAATGCACCTGTGAAACTGGCAAGTCCTTGACAGAATGGGGATATGCCATAAACACTGCAATTTTAGCTTCAATTAACAAGCCAGCCTCTCAGATAAAAACTCATTTTTTAAAAAAAAAGAACTCTTGTCCCTCCACACACATATAAACTGTTTGTGGGGATTCATCACTACTAGCACTTGAAACCACTCCTGTCTCCACATTCACCAGTACTGAAATGCACGACTCACACTACAGGCAGTACTGTGAAAGATGATGAACCAACTGGAGATGAGAAAGCCCCTCAATAGCAACAATATTTGGCAAGTTCTTGTCTCCCAGGCTTATGCTCACATCATGGCATTCACACTTATCTCAATACAGCATAAACCCATGAAGGGTTATCAACCACTGGCAATGTGGGGCTTACTTTCATTATCTTAGGCTACCTCAGTGCTTAGCATATAATGCGGTCCATTGACCACATGACTTATTAAAGGAAAATATACATCACAACATGAAGGTGTAGGAGAGGTCTCATTCATTGGGTTCAGCACTTCAGGTTGTTTTCCAGTGCTTTCAGTGTTTCAGATCCTTTTGTTTCAGTGTTTTTTTATTTAATTGGGAAAAATATGAGATATACAAATAGAAAATACACTATCAGTAGATTATATATAGAATATGATTCACAAATTTGGCTTTATACTAAAACAAGTCAGTAAGTCATGAATATTAAAAAAGTCATACCAGATGGTGAGTCATCCAAAGGAAACTCAAACAACTTGGATTTGTAAACAGAGTGGAAATGGAGGTCATCCTGAAATAGTAAATAATTGCATGTATTAAACCTGGATAAACCAATCCATCTCATGAGCATTAAACAGACATTTCCAAAGGTCCTTGTTATCCAACACCCACACTAGTGAACATGCAAGTTGCAAGGCACCATTACTCTACACCCTTCTCCTTTTCCCAACTGTGATGTGATCACTAACACTACAGCTAATGAACTTTTATTTGAAATATCGGAGTACATCAAACGGAGTGTCTGAGCACACTTAGAGCGAGGCTTAAGAGCTGCCCAGGGAACATCAAGGAGAGTCACAAGAGCTGCTGGAGTCGAGGCTCAACCAGGAGGAGAGAGATGTAACGAATCTAGAGCAGGAAGTGACAGAGAAGGGAACGGGGCACCCACAGGCTTCTCCTGCTGGCTCCGAAGGACCCTCATCACCCACGTGGCTGCACTGCTCTACATCTGAGTATGACAGAGTACACCATACATATACCACTGTCTAATTTTTGAAGGTCTACTTTTGTCTGTGACGGTGGGGACTCACATATGAGGTATATGAGTTGGGAGTGAGGGTATGACCCTTTCATCCTGGAGCCTTACGTCTATCCAGTAGCCATGAACGTCTGTATTCAACGAACACCACAGTAGTACTACTGCAAGTTTTACTTACATCTGAAGAGTAGTTTTCATCTGGCTCAATAAGGTAAGTATGATTTCCATCATAGAACATGCCACTGTCAAGAGCAGGAAATGTAAATACTGATTTAATAAACAAATACTAGAGCAACAAAGAAGTAAGTTTAAGAAGTTCTTATGTTTTTAAATAGTTAAATATTTAACAAAGGAAGAAGTTAAAAATGGTTTAAGGAACTGAACATAATTCTGAGTTAATCTTTTCTTTATTCACTTCAGAAAGGAAGAAATTCTCTCCCATGGTGATGTAGACTCTTTATTATCCAAAGCTTCTCTACAACACAAAAACACCACAAAAATTAGCTAATATAGCCAACTGAAAATCCAGTTCAGAGCCTCCACTCCCATGCAAGAGAGATCTCCCTGCAACAGCTAAATGAAGGACGTCTTTAGGAACATGCGTATTTGAAATATGCACACAGCTTTCCCCTAAATGAAAATATTACTGAATCGAACTGATCCTTAGGTTTTAATGGTTTTGATTAACTCTCTCCTTGGTAATTTCATATAGTACCAAGTGCAAAGGGCAAAAATGTTCTTTTGGGCAGAGAGGGTTATCTTGGACATTTTAGCAATAATGTCAGGTGGTCTTTTTCAATTGAGTTAGCTAAGTTTGCATTTCTAAGAATCATCAATAGCTATATACATTATCATATCAATATGGGCATTATATGATGTTCATGATAAGATATAAGAAACCCCAAAAGACAAGCTTCCAGGGGGTTGTGGTGAAAAGAGATACAGAGGTGCAAGCCTTCTGCCATACCCATGGTTCTAGAAAAGTATTCAAGGTCTCTTTCTTAATGGCATAAAAGCTTCTCAGTCACAGAAATTTGAAGGTCACTCATGATAAGCACACTGCTGTGTATCTCAGAAAAATCTGTCACTTAACTTGCCCACACACACTCACAAATTTTCCATATTAAATTCCAACGTAAAGTTCAAGTCTAAATGAAGAACAAACAGAACTGTTAAAACTCTTTAATGGATGAAGGTATTCTGTGACAGTAACATCAGATGCCTTTATATAACCACTTGAATGTACAGCAAAAGGTGAGGTCCACTCCAGCGAGGATGTTTTCTCTTAAGAGTTACCTTAAGTTTACTTAGCTAAGTAGTGTACTGAGGTGTAGTCTTCAACATAAAAGAATGCACAAGTGTGATTGAATTGCACCGTAGAACAAAGTGTTGATACAGACGTTACTCTGTAAGAGTATAAAACCAAAAGGCTTTTCTTCTATCACTACCATTCTGATAAACAAGTCAGCATTTTTTTTTAAATAATTTTGCCTTTGTGGCATACATGCATGGCCGAGATTGGGCTTTATCAGCATGTCCCTTTTAAAGTGCCACTACTGAGGGCTTTCTCCTTGGCCATAAATGAGTTGCAAGTTCAAACTTGGCACACAACAGCAGCATGAAAGCAACATTATTTATTTAGATTACTCTTTATTGAATTTTTAGGCACCAAAAAAAAACCAAACAGAAGAATTATAAACAACAAAACCAGGTGCTTTTTTCTATGTGGCTTCCTTTTTTAATCAGAAAAACTGATTTTGGTTCTGCACAGGACCAGAGGTAGTCGGCAAAATACTGACATTCTTTTCCTGGATATTAAGAAATATAAGGATATATTAAGCTTGTAAACTATTATGGCTATTTATGAGCATACTTCTCTTAATATCATTCACTTACAGGGTTAACAATGTAGCATTCATAGTAGTAGCTAGTGTTACTGACTGTGTAAGATACACCAAGTGTGACCATGAGTATATCTACAATTTAAAGCTGTTTCACCTTTTCAAATTACCCTTGCCTATCCTTTAGAAAAAAAAAATACTGTCTAAATAGCTTAAGATAAATATTCTAGCACCTGCTGAAGCTTCTTTTCCTGGTAATAACATGAGATTTGGGAACATCCTGCACCTCTTACTCAGGCAAAATTTCCTTCCCTCTAATTGCAATTTTGCTTAAGCAGAGTTTACAAAACAAAGTGCTACAAGCAAACAGCTTCTCATGCAGCTGTTGTGCTCACCAGCACTGAACTCTGACCAAGTCATTCACCAGTGACAAGAGTAATATTCATAGCTGACCCTCAGCTCTAACTTGCCTGCTCAAAGCATTCATGGCCTTTTTCCAATAGACTTCAACATCCAGTGCTCTGTGAACATATCACATACTCATGCATGTGTTAGAGAGGAAGGAATAGCAAAACACGGGCCACTTCAAAATCTGGATTTTGATTATGTACATTCTTCAAACAAATTTGTAGTCATGAGTCTAATTTACAGTAGTAACAGCAGTTTTTATCTTCACCACCAGTGGGCAGCAAAACCATAGACCAAACTGATGTCTGCAACTCGCCCTGAAACACAGGACAGCAGGTCGTGCCTGACTATAGCTTATGTATATCCCAGCAACCAGTGTGTTTTGCATCTAAAGTTTTTTGTGTTAACTCATAGGAAACTGTGGTTACTGCACTTTCCACAGAAAACAAGGAAACAAAAAAAAAATCCAAACAAAATAGCTTTCTCAGAATTAAGGTTGCAGAAACACATTTATCATTAGCAAAGCCATGAAATAATCAATTTATTCTCTTCTCCAAGTATTCTGTCAGCCAGTCATCCAATTAATTTAACTAATAAAAGGAAGACCACAACATAGACTACCAACAGATAGAACTCATGATTTATGATTAAAAAACCACAACATTTTCTCAGGTGTATGAAAGGTTCTGCTGTTACTGGCCAAAATGTAGGGGTATTCAGCAAGAGAGGAGGTTAGCGTGAACTTTGGGATTATGAAGCTTGTTATTCTGGTAAAGGCACCTGTTTCTGTCTTATGCACTTCCTAAAATTCATGAAAGCAAAGCTCCTGCCCTGCAGACCTTACTAAAGATAACTATCCCCAGCTTCCCTTATTCTACTAAGATGCTCCAAACTGTGGTCAGAGCTAAGGAACCCTGATTGTCGGTATGAGTTTCTAGTAACCACTTAGCATTCAAAATTGACTGTGGAGGAGCTAGTTGTAATGATGGAAATGCAGTGTCAGAGAATGTGAGTTTAAGACAGATCAGGAAAGCATTACTTTGTCACACTGGAATTACCAGCCTGCCATAGTAAGCTTCACATTGCATCTTGTGAGAAGGATAACTGCTGAAACTTCACTGTATCAGAAAATGGAAAGATACCTCTTAAGGGAGAGCTGAATTACACAGGGAAAAAAAAATGCATCTTTCATCACACAACTGTGTTAGAAGGGACCAATTTGTGTATCAGGCAATTTAAGAATACAGAGCAGCAGGAGGGTCATTCTTAAGAACAAACCCTCAAAAAGAGGACCAGAAAGGACATTTGCAGGCTCTCCTTCCTTTCTCCTTTTTCTCCTAGGAGTTACCAAGGGCCAAGACCTAATGGATCACTGCTAATGGAAGCCCTGCAGTGGCTCAGGATGCATTAGGATGCTACTATTTTTAGGCTCACTATCCATTCAGAAACTGGGCTCAGGTTTCTTGAGATAATCAATCTTGGTCATAAAAAGAGATGAACACAGCTGTAAATCAGACAAGTGCAAGGATGACAAGGCTTCTGCATGCATTCCCCCTCTTCCTAACAAAGAATATGCAAATATAAAAGAAAGACACTACTTAAATACGTGTACTTACATGGCTGATATAAAAACTACAGAATAGCTGGAGAAGGCCAATACACTAAAGAAGATTTTCATCAGCTAAGCCCTGCTTTCTCAGAAAAAGGCAAAGGTCAGGTAATCTCCACACAGGCTACTTGCTGCCATGACTTTTCAAGCTGATCTCAGCATCAAAAGCGCTGACATGCCATAATTCCCATATTCAACAGATAGTGAATTTATTTGGTTGCTCTGAAAACCTGACTAATATTTTTCAATAGTGCCAAAAGTAGACAGGTCCAAAAGCTGTACAATCAACACACAGCTGCATGTAACCTTCAGATGACAGATGCTTTAATTATATTACTACTAAAATGATGTACTTTAAAAAAATATTATTGTACAATTTTATATCCTTCAAGATTTAACTAAATCAAAGATATTATCCCATGCACACAGCTTAAGGCCAGGGATTCTGTGAAGAAAACGGATAGGACAAGAGAAACTCAAACTGACACTTTCCTTTGTAAAGAGTAAAAAAGAAAGATAAAATGTATCACTGTAGCAAGAAGAAAAAAACACAATTTCCAATGGTTCGTGTCAATACCAGCAGCCTTTTTCAGTCTTGTAGAATACAATGTTTTCAGCTACCATTACTCTTCTATCTCTATAATAAATTATCTTAAAACAATACACCGACATATATCCTCAAAAAAAAAAAAAAAAGTGTACTTTGTCAGTGAATTCTGAAAACAAACAAGGCTTTTTGCAAGGTTCAAATTAAACCCATTATTTCTAGAGATTGTCAAGTAGTTACTATTGGTGACAAACTAGTAGGAAAATAATTAGCACTTATTTTACTATAAACAGCTTTGTTTTCCTTAAAAACTAATAAGCAAAGGCCAGTAAAAACAAAACAGCAGACTTACTGTAATCCATGGCATGTTGACAAGGCAACAAATGATACAGGATTTCCTCGAATTTCTCCCTGATAGTAGCAATGCTCTCCTCCCTGAAATTGGAAATTGAGACTGAAAATCCACAGGACATCTCACAGTATCACACTCCATCCTGTCAAACTCTTCTTTTTCATCCAATCCACTGACATGGCACCAAGAACTGTGTTCATCCCATCTGCTTTTACCCATGGTTTGGTACCTAGATTAACATCATCATTTTGACTCTCTGCACCAAATGAAGATATTTTCTGGCATTCTGAAACAGATTTCAGAGACAAATGACTCCAGAAGTGGTCATCTTTCTCTGAGGGTAAAGCAATTTCCTCCTGAGGAGAAAGGTATGATTACCAAATAATAATAATAATTATTATTAAAGAGAACAAATCAGAAGTGCTCACTAGTGCTCTGAAACTAATGGAAACTTTAAGTATAACCAAGGAGTAAAGGAAAACAATGAAAATTAATATTTGCCTCTGATCTTCCGCTAATAAAATACACACTTTTCAAATCAAATCCAGTATTTGCTCAAAAAATCTTCCCCTTAGTTTCACAGAACCCCCACCAACAGTGAAGTAAGCCCTACTGCACGCACACTGAATGTATTCAGTATGGCACAATGTCAATGTTTGTGCGCAAAATTAGAAAAATTCAAACATCCCCTAAATTCTCACTGCCACTCTACCCTGCAGAGGAACTTACCCGTTAGTGCCTTGACAAAAGCAGCTATGTCATATTACTGCTCTACCGTTGGTTAAAGGACTCTGAGGAAGAGTTTCAGCACCTTGGATTGGGTTGTTTTTTTTGCATAACAACACTTTACTATTTTTCTCTATTTCTATTCCTTACCAGCGAATGTATGAATAATCTACCTAGCCTAATATACCCAGCCGTGTGAATATTTATGTCCATTTACCGCACAAGGAGGAGAAGGCATTAAGTTACTACTTTTTCAGAAGCTGGCAGTCAGTTGCATGCTGTATTGCACAGTCATTTGAGACATCTCACATTAAATGCTCTTGAATTTCATTTTTCAATTATGAAAAAAAATTAATCCAGATCCAACACCTGGCAAGAAAATACATAGAATATGCTGTTCGTTTTGTGTTTTGGTCAGGAAATCCTGCTGTTTTCTACAAGGCACACAATGTATTTTTGAAAGCAACTTCAAAGTATGGGTGCTTTTAATGAGGTGCTCTCCTTAAGAGAGTACAGGAGTCTGTTTGCTAGAGAGCAGCTGCTCTCTAGGAAAGAGGCCTGTTCTCAACCTAGTCTCTGCAAATCATTAGTTCCTCCTCAAGATCTTCTCTGGAACATTCATGAACGATGTGCTGCTATTAGACCCCAAAGCACACAGTGCAGTACACCTGGGGGCAGCTCGCAGCTGCCGTGACCAGCAACCACAGCGCTGCGGGGAAATGCAGACCTGATCTGACAGACCACGAGGCAGTCTCGTTGCTTCACTCTGTGTGGAGAATCCCCATGGCAGATCTTCCATTAAAAGTGTTACACTTTTGTTTCACTTTCTTTCAATTTCATATTTCCTCTCTTCTACATATCACTACTTCTGTCCACTTGCTGCAGTGCCAGCAGCCACTTCCACTGCATATCCACCCCAGTCAGTACCTTTTTCTCTGTGTAGCTGGTATGGATGAAGAACACCATCAAACTGACCTGCAGAGTGACTATCATGATACACATCATGGGCACCTCTCTCCTAAGATGCCTGCAGGAAAACACTACTGGTGCCATACAGGTAAAGTCTTGACAGGCTGTGCTGTTGTTTATCTGTCTCATGCCTGTGAGAATTTCTGGGGCTGACCCTCCACACCAGGCTACAGCAGGGTCTATAGCAGGGTCTATAGCAGGAGACATATGACCCAGTGCCCTTGGACCAGCATTTCTTGGGACTATCAAGCATTTGGCCCTTGGAATACAAGGGAAAAGGAGATGGTTTGAGCTTCTGTTTTGCACTTGTGTATTTTAGCCACCAGCATCCTAAGTTATGTGAAATTTTAGACAGACTACAATTACCTTTGCTTTTTTTCTGAAACTGGTTCATTTTCCCTATTTTATTCTCCTTTTTTAAAACCCACCTACTTCTGGTATTTTAGTCACTTTACGCTCCCTTCATCTGAGGTTTTCTTTCATTCAGTCTGTAGGATATCCCCCACTAGCAAATCATTGTACTGCTGAAGGCTTTCAGACTCATTTCTGAAATATATGAATAAAAAGTAAACAAAGAGAGGCTCCAGTAAAAAAACTAACAATCAAACTATATGGATGAGCTACAATTTCATGAGTATTAAAATGCTCTCTAAACAGAACTCTTGCAGTAGTATTCCTGTAAAAGATGTAACTGCAGTAAGGACATCAATATGGCAATAATATTGAATATCAGCAGGGAGTTGTACAGAGTTCTAGCTGTGAAAGGAACTTGGATTAATTAGACAAATTAGTTTGTTCTCAGAAAATACACTTAATATGTACCAGAAGTAGAATCTCAGGCTTCCTAAGTTTACAAAACCGTGTCTTTGTAACCAAGAGGAACATTTTTTCACTTTAAGAATCTTGAGTCTATGGCTCAAGAGTGTATTTTGATGCTGTATATGAGAACCAAATAAATCCCCCATGATAGCACCTCCAAAGTAATTTATTCCATAATTAATACATGAACAAATTTTTATGCATACCGATCTGGAAAAGGCAAACATAAGAAAAACAGCTCTAAATTCTTGATGAGAAAAAAAAAAAATCTTGTTTTTTTTTTTTTCTTTTCCCCCACAAATTCTATTCTATTTAATCAAATCAACTCATCTGCTGAAGTTCACAGTAATACTGGTAGAGACAGAAATAGAAGTCTCAGTCTCAGGGACTGATTCTTACCACTGAAAACCATTTTTTTTCTATATGCTCATATCTGGGGGATATTCTTTACAAATATTCATGTACATTATGTTCCTATCAACGCAATGTACGACACCTCACAGAGGTTAGCAAAATTTAAGGGGTTAAAATGAAAACACCTTTTTTCACATACTTGACGCACTAGTGGTGTGTTGGGTGTTTTTGGAAGTAAACTCTTCAGTGTAAGAAATCCACTGTCAGGATACTCTTAAATGAAGTTCTGAGGATTGTTATCATCTCAGGAAGGAAATAAAAGGTGATGCAGCGAAACCAGATGGTACTAGCACTGGATGGCTCTGGGAAGAGTGATTGCTTACCACTCCCTACAGTGTCTCAGGCAGATAAAACATGCCAGTAACATGTGGCACATGGTGTGGAGGGTGCAAACTGTTTACTGTACTTTTGAGAGACTCATTTTCAACAGTTCACAAAACCTTTGGAGAAAGAAGCACTTAAAGCTACACAGGCTGGGACTGGTTCTGTACTGCAAGTCAGGACAACTAAAGGGACTCTGCAGGGCAATTTTTTCTTTAGAGCACATGTAATTTTGGACAAGAAATTTACTCTTGCTCTGCCTCCCAGTAGTGCTGAAGATGGAATCCTGTTGGTTTTGACACATATTAAAGCTCCTTTATAGCAGGTGTTTTAATAAAATACACTGTACTGCAGGAAGAATCACAGTATACAGGAGATCTAAGATCACCAAATCTAAACATAATCATCAGAAGTATTTTTTTTTACTCTACTCTTGCAAATACTCACTGAAGGACTGGTGTTGTCCCTCTTTTCTATTGGTCCCATAAGAAGACTGCCTCCAAGAGCCAAAATTAACACCATAAGCAACAACAGTTCAGTCCAGAGCATCAAGGGTGTTCTGAGGAGATACTGTCTTCCTGTAGTCAATAATACTAGAGCCACTCTCTGCTTTCTCTAAAGCAGGCAGTAAATGCCCATCTCAGCAAATCAAACCTTCACACTGGCCTTTGTCAGCTCCTGGGCAATGGTATAGTGTTAAGATGAAGAGGAAATAAGACTCCTCTTCTAACATATGCCAGCCATCAGTGTAAGCAGCACATTTCCCTCTTTCTGCTCTAAAACTGAACCTGCCCAGTAGTCTGGGAGAAAAATAGGTTAAATATCTTCTCCTATGTGACATGGTCAGCCCAGTGACAATGGCTGTGACACAGGCCTGCAACACACAGGCGCACACACTCAAGCCATACCCAAAGGCAGTGTAATGCTAGAGCAGTGATAAATGCAACATTTTGGCTGCCAGAAGGCCCATTGCTCACGCTGTGGTTAGCATGACACAAGGCAAATTTTCTGCCAATGCCCATGGCATGAAGTTTTACGTTTCCTTGGTTCAGTAAGTTCTCCATGCTTCATGAAACCTCTCACCCTTACTGGTGATGTCCAAAAGCAATACAGGACATAAAGATGTTTCATAAGAAGTTGATCTGGGGATCTAAAAATGTAATAACATCCTAACAAACAAACAAAACCAACCAAACAAACAAAACAAACCCACATAAAATCAGAATGACCCCAGGGTCAAATAAAACAAATGAATCATGACGATACTGCTCAGTTTATGACTTAATCTTCATTTGATGCAGAATCCTGAATTAGGGGTATCTTGCCCTGTGAACTGCTACAGCCTCTTCATAACCAGCATGCAACCCTTTTTGCCCGTGTCAATTTGAATTTCCCTGTAGCCTATCTGGGTAGGTAGTGTGGGAAAGATACTAAAAGATGAGAAGGCAGACATATTACAGCAATGCAAGTAAAATCTGTCCTCATTTATATTCTTTAAGACAGTTTGTCTCCCTCCAAAGAGGTACCAGCTATTAAATAAAAACAAAAGAGATGAAAAACACATTAACTTACATTCAGAACAAAGAGGGGAAAATAAGTAAAGCAAAAGAACAGCCATGAGCGCCACTGACAGCCAGTGACAGCAGCAGTTCACTCTTCTCTGCAGTTTCAGTCAAGCAGGCATCTGCTCTGCTGACCATACACTGACGGTGTTTTGTTATTCACCTCAGAAACGTTATCATCTTCCCAGGGGAGGAAAATTAAGGATGCACATTTGTCCGCTTTCATATAACACCCGACATCAGATCTTCGAGTAAGCAATTTTCTGCTATTAGGAGAGGTGCTGGCTCAGGCTACACTCAGGCACTGACCCTAAAATTAAAAACGTCCTTTTTCCAGCAGCTTCATATTCCTCTTTCAACACTCATTAATCCAAAGGAAAAGAGATTGCTGGTCTAGTTCAGAACCTAGTCACACAGCTTGCTCTTGCCTTGCAGCAGAAAACTCCCAAAAGGCCTCCTCACTACCACACCACCATTCTGTGAAGTGCCACAGTTAGCTTCTTGAAGAGTTACCCATTGTGAGGGCACTAGTATTAAAACTGCTCTTAGTAATCACTTAAATCTAGTTACAAATTGCTGATGCTTGCACAAGTTTTGACTCATTGATAACTAAGAAAGAATAAGAAAGAGCAACAGAGGAGAATGCACACCCTCTCACTGACTTATACAGCAAAAATATCACTTGTTACAGATGGGTTTCTATTTGTAAACAGAGAAGTCATATGGCACTTTGACCTGTGTAACTGCATTGAGAGAAAACATCCATTAATAGACATGCTTCAGAAAAGAGCGGGGGGTGGGGGTCTCTCTGTCCTGGCTGTGCTGTGCTGTCCTGCAGCAGAGCCGTGGCCTCAGCCTTTACACGGCTCAGTAAGAACTCCAGGGACCCTGCATCACCTCTTTGAAGAGTAGGTCTCTGGAGTTAAGCTATGATGAGCTGTAAACTCCTGAAAGCCAACTGTTCTGAAAATGTGAATGGCACCCTCCCTTTTTAGGAGGGCAGCTATCACATGTACTCATACAACTCAGAGCCAACACACTGTAGTGACATCAGGTTACAACACTATTTCAGATTCTGAAATCAGAAATATGGACTCCAAAATTAGGATAAAGCATCACCGCTTCTAAGGCTTTTCCAAAAAATGCCCACGTTTAAAGCCTGTTGGCAGCACTCTTAAAAAGCATAGACATATACATATGTGACAGGATCCTGCACACAGGTGACTCGCTCCAAGTGTCACTGGTGACTCATGGTAGGCACTTTTCAGCAGATGGTGTGTGCGAGCAGCCCAGCTTCCTGGTTCAGAGGCCAAATGAGGCTTGTGTTTACTGCCCAGTAGCTACAAGAGAAGATGCTCCATAAATGTAGCTGCAGCGTGTGGACATGCCAGTGCAACACCATCTGGTCTGGGAGCTGCCTTGATAGCTGCTTGGGAAACAGTCTCTTGCCTTCCCTTACCTTGGTATTACAGAAATATATTTTAATTATCAGCTGCTGGATAAAGATAAGGCAAGAACAAGGTTAGTTACCTCCTCCTGCCCACTCTAAGTCAGCTCTTATAGCAGTGCCTAGTGTCTCTGAGTCATTGCATACAAGTCATTTTAAGGACAGACATTTTGCCCCATTCCTGCATGCCTGTTCATAGGGTAAAGGTAGCAAACATTTTAAAGGGTCTATATGAAAATTCTTTATAATCTACCCATACCAACCTGTCACATCACTTCATCAGCCTACTCCAAATCTGAAGCCAAGTTATAAGCAAATGATGTACAAGTTTACTAAAAACACCACACAGAACATGAGATACTGGCATGTACCTACATGGATATTAGTCAGAAGATGATAAAAGTTCTGAGAAAAATGGAGAAAAACATACATTAGATTTTTTTATTGGCTCATTATTTCTGAATGATGGAAAATTCTCTAAGTGAGAATTCACAGAGTTTGAGACTGTATCTAGAAACACTAACCTAGTGTATAGATTAGAGCGCTAGTATGGGATCCATAGGGAACAACAGATGTAGCTAGGCAAAGCTATTTACAGAAGTCAAGATCAAGTAAGTAAAGATGTCAAGCACACCAAGTTTTGCACGGAAGTGATCTTTGGAAGTACAGCAGCTTCAGTTTGCTTAGCATAATTCCCTCTCAAAGGGATTAAGTTAAAGCCAAGAAGAATTTCTGTTTTTTTTAATATGAGCATCTACAAAGAGATTTAATATTCTTTAATGTTACAGAAGCAGATGATTTCTCTTAGCTCTACTGAGTCCTTTCACAGCCTGAATTTACAGCACCCTTGGTTGATGCCACTCTCTGCCTACGTATGCTGCATGTTGTAACTTATAGAAATTAATTCAAGGTGCACAAAGCTTGGCAGGACTTTTCCGCAAATTCAAGCACTGGACTGTTGCTTTCCTTCTGGGACATGTGAAAACCACAATGGAGAGTACCCAAGAGGTGGTTCCTGACAGTCACAAAGTCACTCAACAGAACCAAAGTCACTTCAGCAGAACCAGGACTTCATCACTGGGGCCCACATCTACAGTGGGATGTACGTTTTAAGCTCTTGATGGCTTCCACTTTCTGAGAATTTTTTCCCCCTTCAGGACTACCTAAAAACAATGATTTTTTTTTTTTTTAAATGTCACAAAGGAAGACAAGATAATTAAACTTGCAAGATCCTACATGAGTAGTATCATAAGTGTAGTATACATGAGTGTAGCATACTCAGAAACATGTCCTGAGCAGGACTCCTAATACTGGAAGCTGCCACTTTTAATTTCCTCCTTTTCAGTAGCAGAATGCATGTAGAAAGTAAGATAATAAGTAGCAGGGAGATAAATAGATATAAAAAAATTGTAAATGTAAGTGTACATTAAAAGTGCCAGCCTGCAGGATCATTAGGTCAGGCAAACACATTGTATAGGATGGCTGATTATCTTGCCATGGTACCTCACAGAGGATACTACTGTGTTTTACTAGAGCCCACAGGGATTGCCTTCAGAATTCAAGAGAGAATTCAAATAAAGAAGTGAGATTAAAAGCGCTTAAAAAAAAAAAAAAAAAAGATGTAACTGAAAATACACAGAAATTAAAAACTTGTGTCAACTCTTCATCAGGGCACGTCCAGTAACATTAATTAGAGCCAAATCTATGGGAAGTAACTTGACCAATATACTCTGGGACCACAGTTCCCTTTGCAATACCAGCATCCTGTAAGCTATGAACCACACAGTCATTCCCTGTCCCACTAATACACTGATCTCCTCTTTCTTGTGGAACTTTCAATTTATGAACTCCTATCATACAGCAAAAATGCCTATAATTCATCCCTAATTGAAAGAAGTTGCCATCTTTTCTATCCAATTTCATCCCACATTTATTTACTCAGTTCAGTTCTCCATCTGATTCTCCTGTGCACTACAACATTTCCCAGTTTTCTACTGCTAGCAAATTTCATTAATATAGGCATAACTTTTTTTTTTTTTTTTACCTAAGTCATTAGTGAAAATATTTGTTAAGAGCAGTCTGAAGATCAACCTTGCAGGAATCCCCTGCTAAACTGTCTCAGCCTCACAAACTCCTTGTCAGTTCTTCTTCAGCTAGTTTATTGCTATCACTAGAAAGTAGATGTCCTAGATTTATTAATAATTTGCCATGAGGCAAGCAAAGCACTGTTGAGGGAGTAGAGGAGAGGAGCTCTGACGACATTATGGGAACCCTTATTCAAAATCTTCTGATAATTAAACAAAAGCATAATTTTTTCTGGTACTGGCAGCTTCTCTAATCTCAGGCCACAACTGAAAAAGCCCTACCAGAAAACGGGTTATACAATTCCTGCATTATTTATGGTTTGTTCCTTTTCAAGTATCTTTTCTCCCCCTGGAGCTCATCAGCAGGTTGTGCAAGTGTCTGGTATGGATACACACAGCTTCTCAACAGTCCCAGGCTCCAGTCTCCCAGGGCACAACCTCCCTGCACTTCCATCTGATGGCTTAGCACAACTTGGACACAAAGCCACAAGGCAATCTTCAGCCACAAGGCCAGTTTAGCCAAAGCTTCTCCATCAACACTACAGAGGAGGAAAACATTTATCTGTCATTTACTATTACTCCATTACTTGGCATTTAATATTACTCCATTTACGTTGTTTGATGCTATCATGACCAAGTTGTGAAGTAGAAGCAAAGAGCAATTTTCTTCCATGCTGTAAGCAACCCTGCTGTAATTTTGTGCCCATAATACATACACTGTGTTTACACAACCACACTTAAGAAATTTAGGCTTGCCTATGAAGATTCTTTCCTTCTAGTTATATTGAAACATGCCATCAAAAATTCATGGCATTTATCTACCACAACTCTACCTGTGCAAGTTCTCTGAAATATTTTCATTGCTTAATTTTTTTCAGAAAGAAATTTTGAAAGAACTTAGAGAACTGTGCAATATTTTGAGGGGAATAGAGGCAGAAACATTTATTTCTACAATCTCCAAAGAGGAAAACTGAAACATTTTATATGTTAAAATGCCACTGAATAGGTATCCGTTGTTGAGGGAGCAAAATCCAGCAATGTGAATTACTCAGCACTATAGCTTTTTGTGCCTTTCATCTCACTGACAGCATCAGTGATAGAATGATAACCCAAAAAAGGGGAAGAGGGAGATATAGAAAAGGACACAGAGATGTACTGCAGTAACATTAAGCATACACAGGTTGAGTATTTATGTGCTGTGAGCATAGGACAATCTGGACTGACACAATCAGGAAAAGGTAATGCATGAAGGGTTTTTCTCCTTCTTACTAATTGATTATTCTCTTTGCTACCAGAGGGAATTTAGGCCAATACTGCTGCTTTCTTAGCAGTTAGTGATGTGTTCTAAAGGAAAGGAGGGAGGGAACACTGAAATAATTCAAAGATCATCCCCCTTTTGTTTTTTTTTAAGCACTGCACATTGCTGCTGGTTTAGTAAGAATGACTTAGGTGATGTCTGACTGTGCCAAATCAACAAGGACACAGCACAGCAAAGCCTCTCTTACACAGCTGTTAAATGCTGGCATGCTGCAAAAACACGTGTAACACGTCCCACAATAATCCAATGCATTTATGAATTATGCAGCAATCAAATGTAATTCAACTTTCTCTTATAATAAAAGGTGTGCTAAACTGAGGACTCTCCTTCCTACAAAATCCCTTTGCTCCTTTAGAGTGGCATTTTCAGTGATCTACATGCTTCTCCCTTTCCCTGCCCCCCTCTCCTCTCTGAAGCACCCTAAGTAATGGCAGAAGATCTGTATGCATTTCACAGCACAGGAAGTTTCACTATGGGGGATGGAGAGGTGGAGGAGTGGTAAAAGTAGTTATCAAATCCACAATGTATATGAGCCAGGGCAGGCATCTGCTTCCTGGACACATTCATGCCTGCAACATTCCCAAACTGCTGAATGTACATACAGCTGCCTTCCCAAAGGGACTCAAAGCTCCTGTCTTCCCCCATCTTGCTGATGGCACAACAGCAGCATTGACTACGTGTGTGTTTGTGCAGGATTCCTGCACTGAGAAACGCAAGGGAGAAATACAGATATATTCGACCAGAGAAATACAGATGTATGACAACCAGAGAAGGCCCTTAGCTGTATAAACAGGCTTGCTCAAAGCCTGCAGCTGGCTGTGCATGGCAGACAAACTTTTTCTTTCTGTCACCATTTCTCTACCAAAGCAGCAAGACAGATGTTGCCAGGGCACCTCTGTTTCTCCCTAAAGCCAAAGACAAATTGCAGAGATGAGTAAAGAGCAGCTTGTCAAAGCAACTGATAGAAACCTGGCTTTGAAATGCCTCTTCTCCTGCTTAAGAATATACTGAATAGCAAAGTGCATATTTTGTGATTTATTCATGTTTCACCCTTTTGTTAGCTATTTTTAAATAAGTATCTAAGCAATCTGCACAGTCTCTAAAATCTACTATAATAGTTATGTTTTTCCTGATGTAAAAGTACCAATTTAAAGGTGGTTCTACTAGTTACAGTAAAGAGTTTCCACAGAAATCAAAATCACCATCATGAAAAATCCTTCTATTTGCAGTAAGATTTTCAAAACGTTTGATGTAAAACCAGACTTCAGTTTCTCAAATGCAAAATAGATATTGCTGGCTTTTCAGAAATTGATGGATGACCAGGGCTCTCCAGAGCACTTACTGATGCTGTGAAAAATACTGGCTAGTCAGAGAGAGTCATGTTTATTTTTGAACAGCTACTAGGTGCTGAAATTAGCCTCACTCAGGGTCTGGCATCAAAATGTACTCATCAGCCTGTACTCTTCTAAAAAATCTTTTGATATCGGAACTTTTCTGAAAATGTGCCCATGTCTGTGGCCAACAGGCTCTTATGATGAACTTTTTGTCACAGCAGCTGCTTCCTTCTCCTCTGATCCTAAATGCTCAGCTTCAACAAAATGAGGAAAAAAATATATGTTCCCCTTCCTGGCACGCTTCCATAGGAACTGCTGTCTGCTGAACAACTGGAGCAGTGAGTGAGGAGGAGGCAGAAGAGCCTCCCTGCAGCCCCAGCCACCCTTGCAAGGTACAATGAAGTGAGGGAAAGCACAATGAAGGAAGGGAAAGATGCCACCTGGGCAGCAAGGCCCCTCCTTTCCACAGTAAGGTGCGACTCAGCAACCCTTTCACTCCCAATTCAGTCTATCTTAAACATCAAGGTTAATGCAACAATGACAGTTCTCTACTTAAGACAAATTTTAGGGTACTAAGTGAGGCAGTGACAGCCATCCTTGAAGGTATGCCAAGACCCTTCACCATGGCTAGCCGAAGGGGAAAATCTCTGGTACCTTGGAGATCTTTTGCCCATAAAACAGTTTACGACCCTTCCTCTGAAAGGCCCAATCCTCTTGTATCTTCCCATGCAATTTATCAGTATTTACTCGAGAAAAGACACTGATTGCAAGTATTTCCTTGTTTCCTTAAGGCTTACTCATCAGAAACAGATTTGTTCCAATTCAGTGATGGGACTTGGATAGATTAACTTACCTAAATTGTATATATACTTTGACACAGACAAATGGATTGTTTTGTTCTTATTAATATCAGCTATTATCTTTATTTCTGCTTTGACTCATATTCTGAATCTCAGTCAAGACTTCTTGACTGCAGAACACTGAGAAATTAGTCTTTATAATTTAATAGAGCATGTATGTGTCTGCCTCAATCTGATAAAGTATGCAGACAATTAACAGAGAGTAAAAAGAAAGCAGACTACAAGTTTGCAAATGCTAGAAAGTAGTAAACCAAAGGAAACGCATATATGCAGCTGCTAGGTGGCTAAAGGATTGTTTTGTCCATTTTCACTTCCACTTCCACATTGCAGAGGCTAAGACATTTGAGTTCGGGTGTTTAGGTGATCTCAGATTTAGTAAAAGACTTCTGTGGGGTTTTTTTAATAAAATGTAAACTTGGAACAAAATTTGACCTGGTAGAAAAAAATTAAAGTTTCCATTATGCACAGCATATATTGCATTCATGCACATATTTATGTTATCTACAGCAATTCTATATCTGGCATCTACGAAATATTGACCAAACAAACAAAAAAGTCCTCAAGAAAATTCTCCCATGTTGTATGCAAATAAGAAAACACTCCTGCAGAGGCAGTGGGACATTTCACAGAAGAAAAATGCAACAAACAGGATCTTGTGGCCATCATGTCAACAAACATCTAGTGAAAGAAACCCACAGTTTGAGACAGTGACTAGATATTTAGAAATATTATACAATAAATTTTGCTATCCTCAAACCTACAAAGAAGCTCATTAAAAACAACACAAAGTTAGGTACAATGAAAAAACACTAGCTACCAAACCAGAAAGATTTCCTTCAACAAGCAGCCAAAGTAAATTATATTAATGAGTAAAAAGAACCACCATATATATTTTTTTCATGGATACCATTTTTATATCAATATTAATGTACAAAAATTGCCATTAAAGTTTATTTGTCTTATTTAAAAAGCTTAAAAGTTAGAAGACATGAAACATGCTTGCCTCGGAAGAGTAAAACATATCACCTGAAAATAAGATATCTCTCCTTCAAAGAAAATATGTGAGTTTGCATTAACATCAAAAGCAAAGCAAATTTTAAAAAGTAAAGCATAAAAAGAAAATTCTTACTTTAACTTCCACTGTCTTCCCACCTTGCTCGATATGCCTCTCAAGATATTCGGAAGACAGCAGGTCACTGCAAGAAGAAGAATAAAAGGATGATAAAGCCTCACTCATGTGTTCCTGCACTTCCTCTCAGCAAGCACTGATTAAACATTTACATTTGAAAAGGGCAAAACCTGCGGGGTATTTTTCTTAAAATGTTCATAAAAATCATTGGAACAACCACCTCCAATGGAGTTACACAGTGCATGGGATACATTGATTTTTAACAGCAGAAGGTGGGACAAAGAAAACTGAAGGGGAGGTTCTGCATAGAAGGTTCAAAGCCAGTCACTGATAATGATTTTAATTCAAAAGACTTTTCTATTTGCTGCTAAAAGCAAACAGTAAGGAAGTTAGGTCAACTTCAAAAAAAAGCAGAAGGATGATAAACTGGTTGGAATGACTCCTCGGCAGGCTGTGTCTGAGAGAAAATGGCAGCTGCCTCCAGCAGACTCTTATGGGAACAACGGCACAACAACAAAATGACCTTTAAGTATCAACACGGTGAACTCAGGATGAGGCTACACGGGTAGGCAAAGCCATCAGCCACAGAAGCTGCCCCACACCATAGGCTGCCAGCCGGCTCTGCCCGGTGCAGGTGCTAAGCCAGGCGGCGAGGGTCACGCTGGCCCTGGGACTCAGGGCAGACGTCTCTCACAGCCCATCCCTCACACTCACTCTCCCCGGGAGCCCCCCGGCTTCAGCAACGTCAGAGGAAAATGCCCTGGGCAACAGCCTCAAAAGTACACAAGGCTTGGGAACAAACACTGAAGAGAAAAAGTTGATCTGAGGCAAATATATGTTAAATGCATACTGTATTTACTAAAGGCACTTAATCATTTCACCAGTCAAATTCTCTGCCTTCTAAGTTCTTTTCTAGGCAAGCAAATCATCTCCATCAGAAAATTTTAAACATTTTCAAAGACTGAAAAATTTACTGAGATTAAATCTGCATAAATATTTTATCTTGTCCTACCTAAAAGGAACTGGAAAAGATGAAGACTTGGCAAAAAAAAAACCCACACAACCAACATGACAACAGGAATGCTGATGGATGGGACAGGAGACAACAAGCACAGACCTTCTTGGCAGAAGAGGCAAAATTGAATGATTTTCCTTCAAACAGTAGAACAGCCAGGCTAGAGGTGGAACCGAGCTGCCATGGACCAGCACCTAGGGCAGCAGCTGATCAGCTTTCCAGAATAGGCAGCAGAGCCATGGATTTTTTTGCTCACATAGGCATTGGTGACCACGCAGAGCAAGCCCCACACAAGACAAGTTTGATAGTATCAGTCCTCCCATATCAGCCCTATAAACTGCCAGCTTGGTATTCACATTAATAACCCAGGCACAAAAACCAGGAGCACTCTAATGAAATATGCTGATAACACTAAGTTGGAAAGCATAGGGAATAATGAATAAAACTTTAAACTCCCATAGGAAAGAGTTGGATGATCTTCAGGATTGAATATGAGAAATAGGATCAAATTCAATAATACAAACAGAAAATTCATGTACTTAAGGGCTGGAGGGAATTTCTATTACATTGTTTTGGAGGGCATGGTTTATAAGGGAGAGAGACATGATTGCACTTTGTTTCTGGAAAAATGATTTTCCAGATCAATAGAGTGTCTTCCTGAAAAACACAACTGTCATCCCAGAATACATCAAAGAAGATGTATTTCCAGTCAAATGGAGGCAAGATTAATACCACTGTCCAAAGGAGACCTCTTTTCAAATACTTCAGACAGGTGCTGGACAACTTTGCTTGGAAAATTCAATTACCTGGAATCACAGAGAGGTTCCCAAGATAAAGAGGGAAAGGAAAGCTCCTGAAATCTAGCAAAAACTGAGTTGTGAAGGGATCGGAATGCACCAGAGTTTACACACCAAAATGTAAAGGTAGCTAATTAGACTATAGAAGATGCTGACATCAAACTTACGCAGACTACCAATGACTCAATAGAAACTGGAAGTTTAAAAAAAGACTTTGTATCTAAGTGCAAGTGACAGAGTCAAGAAAAAGAAGGATATTCTGAATTGGAGCATGCACATGATAACTGTCCTTGGGGGTGGGGTCATCTCAGTGACAGTGAGTTCACAGCTGCTTGCTGACAAAAGCAGGAGGTCTCAGTGTCCCCTCAGCAGCAAGTGTTGAACCTGCCTTGTGTCAGCATGAGTACTCATCAAAATACACTTGGTGTCACTACTGGCACCTGTCAAAGTACACTTGGGAAGGTTCATCACACCCCCATTTTTGCTGCATTAAGCAATTCAAGTCCCTTGTGAAGAGGTATGATAAGCCCCAGAGCTGATGCAAGGGAAGGAAGATACCTGAATAGCTGTAAATAGGAGAGGAAGAAAGGGCAAGCAACTCCTTCAGCCACTGCAGAACTGGCATGACCAGCTGCCCCTTGATTCACCCTTTAGGACCCCCTTAATTCTGGTCAGGTCCATTTGCTTATATTGGTGCTTTGCACAGCAGCCAGCGAGTGACCCATTATTAAGGAGCACCTCAAGGGGACACTGTTTTTTGAGCTCCTGATTACAATCATATCATTACTCCTCGAAGTGAATACTAAATATTTAAAATACTCATCTACCTGGGGAAAGCTCAAAGACTTCTATAAGGTCTTTATGCCTTTTCCAGATTCAGAAATTTAGACAGATGCTCTCTTAAAATGATTTTAGTTTAGCTTGCTGAAATTAGATATATAGTTCCTCAGCATTCACTGCACTTTCCAGCAACAGTTTACTCTTCCACAGGTTTACTAAAGCCACCTCTATAGTTTCAGGCTCTACTTTTACTCTCAGCTATTTCTGGGGGAATCAGTTAAACTTTGGGCCATCCTCCTAATCTGATGGCCGCAAAGGAGTTTGTGCAAAGGAAAATGCAAGAGATTATAAGGTGTAAAATATTAAAGTAAGTATACAGCACAAAAGACAGATCAAACAGAATGACTTAACTCCAAGAGAGTTTACAGCTGTATTTGGAGGGATGACAAGGAGAAGTACAGGGTCTTACATGGGTCTGAAAAAATTACTGCTTTTTAAAAGACACTGCTATTAACATTTTTATGTTACTAACATTTTTATGTTATGGAAGATTGTATGTTATGTTCTCAGAGATATGGAAATTGGGCCTGGTGTGAGAAAACAAAGAAATCAATCATTCTCTGCCTTGTACAACGTGAAAACTAGGAAGTAACAGAAGAAGCCAGTAAACTCAAAGCTGATACAAGACCTGACCTATTCTGGCACAGACCCTTCTTGCCACAGGAAAGCATGGATGCTGGAGATCCTTACTGATTCAACCAGAGAATGTATAAATTAGTGGACATAACTGAGTGCTGCCAAGCACACATAGATTGTACCTGACTCAGAAAGTCTTGGGAGTCCTGGAAAAGGAAGCTTCATACACACTTCTGTTCTTCTGCTTCTCCTTCAGCATCTGCCTTGGGCCACTGGGACAAGACAGATGACCAAGCATCCCTCTGACCTGACCTGGGCTGCTCTGACTGCACTCTGGTAAGGTCTTGTTTCTCCCGGGGGTTATGTAGGTCCCCTGGCATCAAGCTCCAGGGTTGTGGGTGGTCAGTCTGCTCCTCTTCTCCTACCTACCACCCTTTTGATGGATATACCCAGGTTGTTCAAGTCATTTACTTTCAAAGTAGGCCAAGAGGGTGACTCCTAAACAGATCCATCCATTTCATCTTCCTGCTTGGTCCCTACCTGCAGGACAAAAGGCCTGGAAAATGCTGGGGAGCTGCTGGCATTCCCCCACCTCTTAAGGTCTGCTGCAGTTGTCCCAGTTCCCAAAACAAGCCTGCCTGGCAGGGAAATATCATGGGTTCACCATGCTGCCAGGTGCAGGTCAGCCTGTACAGCTACTGGGGACCAGAGCCCAAAGCTTATGAATGGAAGAGAAATCTGAAATATAAAGGTATTTTTAAAGCTTATCCCAAGTAACATGTCAGGCAGGATATGTCAGGAAATATTACATCAACAGAAAAATCCACAAATGATGACATGTTATCCTTCATTATTACTGTCATGAAACACTGCACAGAAAATATCATAAAAACCATAACCCTCTTGCAGATCCAGTAATGCAATCAATATTATTACAAACTACGCTGCAAACCTAACAGTTATACAGTCTTAGAAACTTATGCCAAAAGATATGCTTCTCTCGTGAAATCACTTCATAGGTAGTTTAAGATTTTTCTTCAGTAAGAGAGGCACATAACTGCATAATTTTAATAAAAGCCGTTACTTTAAAGGAAGCAAAAAGCCTGCTAATCTACACCAAAAGCCATCTTTCTCAGTTTAAGTAATAGTTTTGTTATTAATTAAAAAGAAAATCTGCATGTGAAAAAAAAAACAAAAACAAAAACTGTGGAAAAAAATCTTAGAAACACAAGGGATGAAGAAAAATACAGTAAAAAAAAAAAACATCTACACTATAAAAAACAATACTGCAGAATGAGATTTTCAGAAACATTTGTTGAGGTATTGATACAATTTCTTTGAAAAGACATGACAAAAAGCTGAATGCACTAAGACCTAAAAATAAAATATTTCACAGGAAAGCAGCACATGTGATCTGTGGCTTTTGCAAGGAAAAACAGTTTCAATAATAATAATAATAATAGCAATTCTATTTTCAGAGGTCTGTTCTTTCAAAAATGTACACAGATCACAGAATCACAGAATATTCATAGTTGGAAAGCACCTCCTAGATCACTAAGTCCAACCATACCCACAACAACAAAAAAAAACCCACCTAAAAAAACCACCCAAACACCTAAATACCTAAAGCAGGTAGCGTAGTTTTGTTTACAGCAGCATCATTTTCTGAAGCATTATCTTAAGTCACAACTGGATGAGTTCATCCCATACAGACCCAACAGCATAAGGGCCAGAAAAAAAAAAAAATGACCAAGCTCCTCTCTGCTCTTCCAACTCTCCCAAATAGTCACAACAATAGTGCAGTGGAGGAGGTCCCTGGAGGAATCTTCTTACAGAAGAGCAACTAAGGAAATTACCCTCATCGAAGATCATGCATGTATATGCATTTAAATTCCACCTTGAATTAACTATAGCATTTGCATATAAGGTTTACCAAACTGAGCTGGGATTGGGAACCCTGGAAAACAGATGAACTTTGGAAAGAGACGGGTTCCCCAGCAGAAAGAGGCTGCTCCAAGAAGCAAAAAGCAGGAAAAAAAAAGGTGGCAAGAGAAGACAGGACAGAACAGACCAAGTGTTTAAAGAAACACAGAAAGAAAACAGAAGATCATAACGTACTTCAGCTTGAACAAAGGAAAATGAGGCCATCAAAGAGTTCTGAAAAGGAAACAATTTTGCATTTTAATATGAAATTGCTAGCTTACTGGGAATTATCCCTGGAATTGAAATACAAACTTCCATTTTCAACTAGAGATAGAAAATGCCCATCACCAGCTTCTGAACAAAAATTAACTCTCCAGATTTCAGAAACCATAAAGATGGAATGTCTAAAAGTTATGGAAGAAGAAAAGCAGAAACATTGGGGACCTCATTAGAGGTCATAGGAAGAATCACAAAATTAAGAAATAAAGGGAGTTCATAATCATAGTACTACAATGCATCTTTGTTGGCATAGCAGTGTTATAAATTAGAGAAATTACTAGCTTTGTGATATCCAATACCATTGTTGTGTCTACTTGGACATGGTGGGAATTCCTTATCATTGCTTCTGTCTGTTACCCAGATGTCCGTCTCCACAACTCTCCACTGCATACACCTAAGATTTCAGAGTAAATATGGTGCCAGACAAGGACATCAAATGAGAGATCTGAGATGAGATGCACTACTGAAAAAGTTTTAGCTGAAATCAGCAGAAAGGCCTGGATGGGTCAAATACCTGAATGATTCAAATGTCAGCAGGAAATTGTCAACAGACATATGGAGACATTCAAGAGAAAATGACAGATTCATGGAAATGATGGAGACACTGATAAGAGAAAGATGTTATATCAGCTGCACAATTAATGCTAACCCACGTTGCAGGAGCAAGCTGTGAGAAGGGAGCCTCTCTGCAACATCACACTTGAGAGGGCTATGGTAAAAGGAATGGGCACTGCTTGAGTACCAAGCACATGAGGATGAGGAAACTTCCCATTAAGTCAAAGACTTCCCCCCGGTGGTGCACATCATCTACCAAGTATCCTTTGAAGATCTGAGGAGGAAGTTACTCCCCTCAAAAGAAAGGAAAAGGGAGGGCATCAAATTCATGTAGGAAATTATTGTAGAAGCTGGGAAACTACCAGCATGTTACTTTGAGAAAAGTGCTGAAAGACACCTTTATGGATAGGACTAATAGATATGGAAGAAGTGACATGAGGAGGTTTTGGTTTTTTTAGACTAGCCCATCTTGTAGACCAGAGAAGAGAAGTTGATTATTATAATGAAACAAGAACAAAGAAAGTGGAAAATAAGATGAGAGGGAACCAAAGCTATGTTTCAATCTGCCCACCAGTAAGAGTACAAGGGACAATTAGCATTACCTTGCATTATGCCACAGTCACAAAACATTTTCAGTATCAGCCATGGGCTAACTGAAAAATACAGCACAATAAACTCAAAAAAGCCACCTAGCTGGCAGTTTTCTGTATTGGACTAGCTAGGACATTTTAATTCTCCTTTAACCTCCTGCCTACTGAATCAACTTCCCTCTGCTCATACATGATCTTTCCTTATACTTCAGGGGGGATTAGCTATCTCCATACTCCATGACACTTTTTTTAATAGCCACAGCTCTCAAACTTTCATCCTTCCTTCCCCTCAAAAGACCTGGTGAATTTCTTTTTATATGGATAGTTAATGACTGTATCCGCCGTTAGCCAAATGGACTAGCCAATCACAATTAGGTGGTTTCTCTTCAATATGGCAGCAGTTGTCACAGTGCCTACTTAGAGGAAGAAAAAAAAACAACCAAGAAAAACAGAGCTGGTTCTTGTCTGCACAAATTGAAACTTCTGCCCATTTTTAAATATTCTTACTGTGCTTTTCTGTTCTTGTTGCTGCTAATAAGAAGGGGAGAAAGGAGAAGTTTCTTAATGTTTCTACTCCTACTGACTATTTTAAGACTTTCTCCAGAAAGAAATTAAGGACTTATGAATAGGATGAGTCCTCAAGGGATTATATACAAATGTTGAGTGGTGCCCAATCTCAGTCCTTTCCTGGAGCTTAATTTCATATTTCAGTAACAGCCAATGATAGACAACTTGAATCTCTGATCAAGTTTCTTCCAAATACTAACTTTCTCTTTTTTTTCTCCAGGACTTCCCTCTTACATCTGTAATGCCACCTGACTTGAAAATGCACTCAGTCCCTTTATATAAGCCAATTAGCCTGTGGGACACAGTAGTAACTGCCCTGCACTCTACTGCAGACACCAAACTGCAAAGCAACCCTGCAGCCCAGTGCAGGGCCTCCATCTCTAGCATCACAGATGAAGTTTTACAGCTCTGGCTTACAAACAGCATGTGTTTGATTTACTGGATTGGCTTCATTTCTTGATGGGAAAAGGTTTAAGCAGGTTGAAGACATTCTTGCTTAGTTTCACTAAGTTTCTATTAAATACACAGTTCCTATTACTAGCATAAAAAAAGGAGAGAGGACACAATAAAAGCTGAAAGGAAAACCTGTACAGCAGCAGTGGTAATTTCAACATATCCTGATGCTGGACACGCCTTGTGCATGTGAACTGTACCTGAAGAGCATCCAGCTCTTACCACCAGCAGGCATCTGGCAGTGCCACTGTCCATCTACAGTTACTGCACCATGGACTTTTTGACCCATCCTTTTCACCCTTTGCAATTCTGTCTGATCTCCTCTATCTCAATGACTGTATGAGCTTTTTTATGAGAAACTAAATGTGACACATAATGATAAACAGATACTGCTTGTATCTCCCAGACAAAAAACTGTTCATATTTAAGTTCTGCAGCTATGAAAAAAGACACTTAAAAACTAATCATTTACTGACTTATATCAACACACTTTTCACTATGTTTCAATGAAATCTCCCTACCCCAACAAAGTAAGCAAAAGACAAACCTAAAGCAGCTCTGAAATCACAATTTCAGATGCTAATTTTTATTGCAACTTACATATAATTAGATTATTAGTAATATTTCTTGCATCAACATTACCGTTTATTAATACAAATATTCAAATTGGTAAATAACGTCTGATATAAAAGTAATTATTTTTTAAAAAAATAAAGTCTTTTTAAACATTTTGTGGCACAAGCGCTGAAAAGGGCACAAATTCAATACATCAGTTAATGCATCCTGTTGGTAATGGAAGGAAGGTGATTACAGTCTTCTCTTTTCAGACAACAGGGAGTTTTAATCTACTGCCCTAGCAAGGAAGCTGCACCCACACACACACGCAGACTTTACGCAGTATCCAAAGGAGGCCATAGCTACTCAAGATGCCATAATGATAAACTAGACACTTTAATGAGCATAAAGAGTAGACAGCAGGTGTTGAACAGACTCTTCTCTGGCAGAAAGATGGAATAGGAATTTTCTAGCTCTAAACCTCTGTTTTCACAGCCAGAGTTGAGTGCAGTCTGGGCAAGTTTCACTTACAGTGCTCCTTGCTTAGTTTTTCCTTACAGTACTGATTTCAATGCAAGTGTCAACAAAACCTCACTCTGATGATGAATATTTGCCGGCCAACATGAACCAGCAGTGCGCCCAAATAACAGCACAAGAGGAAATGGCCTCAAGTTGTGCCAGGGGAGGTTTAGGTTGGACCTTAGTAGAAAAAATTTCTTCACAGAAAAGGTTGCCCAGGGAAGTGGGCAATACCCTAGAGGTATTTAAAATAAATATAGATGGATGCTTAGGGAAATGGTTTAGTGGTGGCCTGGCAGTACTGGGTCAACAGCTGGACTTGATGATCTTTTAAGTCTCTTCCAACCAGAATGATACTATGATTCTTCCAAAGAGCATGCATTTTTATATCATTAAAAACTATTAGCATGTATGCATTGAAAAATTATGAAGAAGTTTGTTTTGATCATTATTTTAATGTATCTACTGTTCTACCTGAGATGTCTCAGAAATGAGATCAGAAAAAAAATCTACCAGTATTTGTTTTTTGTTCACAAATAATGTGAACTTTAGAAAAAGGTATACCTGAAAATAGCTTTAATTCAAAAGACAGAAAACCTGAAATCTAGAAACTAATTTGTATCTAGAAACTATTCTGAAGGAGACAATCTGCCAGAATTTCAAGAAGATATAAATGGGCTTGAAACTACAATGACATTGAAAAATGCCTGTTATTGGCAGAGGGGATAAGGAAAAATGAGACATGATGTGAGAAGTATCTACCATGGCACGCAAATTAAAGAGCAAAAAACTGACATTACAGGTACCTGAAGTAGCACCATAATCTCTTTCTTTTGATAAAGGTCCATTTTAATAGCACAGAACATTGTGTGGATTAGCAGTCAAAGATCTCACACTGCATTTGTGGATGAGCCAAGGCTTTAGCCTGAAACTGTGCGACCGAATCCAAATGCACAGTTAATGTAGAAAAGGAAAGGATATCTTGAAGAAGCAGTCTGCATTACCAGGAAAATATACAAACATGACACAAAGCTTTGTAAAACAAAATTCACAGCTCATTTTAAAAATGAATGAAGAATGGCAAGACAAGAGTCCCTTAACCACCAAATCCCCAGAAGCCAGATTCCGAGACATTAATCAATTAGCCATTGTCCAGGGAATTACCACAGCTCCCCAAACTTACAGTCATCAATCTTCATTTAGCCTATACAATTGAAAGAGAAGAGCTAGCTTTAGAAAGACAGAAAAATCTATTTCCTAATGCTGTTCCAAGTCAGATTTGTCTGGCTTGCCAAACAGCTTTGGTGCTGTTGATAACCCAGCAGGTTATTTCACCTCCCCGTGTGTTTCCTAACAGTAAATCATCCTCTTCTAAACTCAAAAAGCTCTTCAATTTGGAGAAGTGAGGATGGGGGAATATGATAGAGGTTTACATTATCATGTGGACCATAGACAGAATGACCGCAAAGCTGTTCATCTAATTCCACATTAGTAAAATAAGGAAGTACTTGAAGAAATTAGACGACCAATTTAAAACAGATCAAAGATGCACTGTGACACACAGCAAGTTATGAATCTCTTCAACATGTTGCCATGGTAGGTTGTACAGGCAGACAGTACCAGAAGGTATCCCAGAAAGGGACTGAAGACATGGACAAGAGGTTTATAACAAATACTAAAAGGCATACACAGGGATGTGCCTTCTGGCATCTTTAATCAAACAGCCATGGATGGGGGAGGGAGGGAGAGAAGGGAAGGTGTAAGTACAGTGGACCCTGAAAGTGGCCCAGCCTCTGTGCTCTTTCACAGCACTTCCCACTCCTGCTGCCAAGACAGACCGACCGACCATTGGTAAGATGCAGTTTCATTTCTTTTGTGTTTAAATCACTGTCACTGCTCCTCAGGGTAAAACAAATAAACGAATTTTACATTTTAAAATTACCTTTCTATTCAAAGTAATTCTTTGAAACTCTGAGAGAAAATATATTTGTAGTTATAGGATGCAAGTAATTTCCCATATATCAGCACAGGATTGCTTTTAACTACACGGTTCATACCCATGTCATGTAACCTACAATAGCTGTACAGAGCAGCAGCGGTCAGCAGCATCCTGCTAACTGCATCCATTGCAGAGGCTGCACCACATCTGTAACTGGAGATCCATTTCTGAAAATGCAGCTTTGACAGTTTCCTGTCTGCTGCTGTATGGATAAGGCTATAATACAACTCATACTGACAATCCTACTGCAAAACACGTGCAGGTTCAAATACCTCCCCTTTTGTTAGTATAGGTATCGTATCTCTCCTACTCTAACACTAGCTTCATTCCTCTATACACAACACTCCCCATCTTTACACTCCTCAAACACAGCCAACTGTATTAAGACCAGTTACACTGGCTGGTTTTAAAGTAGTAAAAAAAGGAAAAGGATGGAATCCCTGGCATTACTAACAGCATTCATATATCCACCCAACTGGTGCACTGATTCATAAAAAAAAAAAAGTTATAAACAAAATCCTGAGCTCTGTAGCTGGTTCACTGTTACAGCATTGGTGTTTCTCATTTGTGTTTCTCATTTGACAGATGTTCTGCCGCTATTGTCCATTTATTTTATATATATATTCATATATCTCCTATATATACACAGAAAGAGAGATTCTCTATATGCTGTATCTCCATATAAATTTATAAAGGATATATTCCACATCCCTGGGAGGCACCTGTCAGCAATACACTATGCTTTATATATCAAATTTGCATAACTCTCTTCTCTTGCTCCTTCACCATACCTTTTTCTATCCTTTTAGTCTCATCTTTCATGTCCACCCTCTTTTATATCAGGACCAATCCACTGCCTCATTTGCAGAATTGTCTGTTTAGAGAATTCTAGCTCAAAATTCTTATGATTAGAAAATAGCAGACTACAGTGCCCTCTCTCAGCTCAAAACACAAACGAAATTGCTTTATCCTGCATGCCTACTAATGTGTCTAATGTTCTAACATTTTCAGAATCTGATATTTTATTCAGCCATGCTGAAAAATAAACCACCTGTAAGTTCTCATGCTTCTATCTAAGCAACAGTTGGTATTTCAGAAGATATGTATCCCATGATGGAAACTGGAAGGGTCAAAGGAGACCCAAGTATATTGCATTCTTCCCATAGGGTCTTAAATCCGATTCATCCTTCCCTTACATCTCCAGAACACTTGCCATGATAATTTCTCTGAAGTGGGCTTATGGTACCAACAAAGACTCACAATATTCTTTTTGTCGTAATGCAAATCTTTATGACTGTTTTGTCCTTTCCTGTAGCCTCTCATCTCTCAGCCATTATGTGCCTATAGATAGAAAGATTATATACCCACTTATAAAATGAGACTAGATTTCTAAGAAGTATCTTATTTATTATTATCGAGTAATCTTATCTATTTTTATCCTGAAGTATTCTCCTCAGGATGAAAAGGGATCCTTGTACTTGTGCACGTCAGCTTCAGTTACCATTTTCAAAGGACTAACCTCTTCAGGCAGAGATTACTTACATGTTCAAGGTTTCTTTCCCAAGATTGGCATAGTTCCTGTAGGTCAAGCTGAACACCTGCCATCTCGGATCTATAGGGCTCAAAGAAAGGCATTCTTTGCAATTTGACAGCTATCTGACATCGAACTGTTAGAATTTGAATGTGGGGCAGCAAAGCACTGCAGTGACAGTGCAAAGCACACCTTACAGGAGGAGTTGAAGGATGCAAGTATTAAAGCAACTCCAGCAGATGCAAAGCAAGCAGGAACATATTCTGCTGTTATGGCATACGCCTTATTTTCCTCCAAAGGGCTCCAAATCAGTGTGTCCCCAAACAGCTGAATATAACTGAGATGAAAAGGTGAGTCTGTTTAGAGTTCATTTTCACAAAACAACTGCAGAGCCAGATGCTTGTTCATAAAAAAAAAATAAAAATGTCTAAAGGTGCAGAACAGCTGCAGACCCTTATAAATGCTATATAGCAATGTAGTAAAAAGCCCTAAAAGAACAGTACTGCCCTAAAGAGCACACAGTATAATATAATTCCCCTCAGAACCTTTGACTCAGTTACCCCAGATGGCTCCTTCTGCACTGCACTTCAGGAGAAGGCTTCTGACAGCCAGCAGTGCCACTGTTGCTAGGCAAAGGGACTAGGGAGCTCAGCATCCCTTCTTAGGTACACTGTCCCTTTTTCACTGCTGTCCTTTTGCCTCCCAATGGTGAACTCGCACATTCAGAACTGAGATGCAAGAGAGCTGACAGAGGGGGTCTGTGGCTGGGAGCACACAAAAGCCTTTCCCTTGTCCAGGGACACAGTCACACACAGGTGGCTCTAGCTATGATGTGCATCTGAGTATGGAGCTGCCTCTAATTAAAATTTTTGTTCAGTGAACAGTAAGTTTGAATTTGACCAAGCATTTCTAGAAGAAACCTACTTTCAAAACTCCTGTCATCTTTGCTTGTAATCTTAGTGATGTGGTGACACTGTTTTAGCAAGAGAACTGCTCCACCTCCTCACTTGTCCTGATCCTGAGCTAACCTGTTGTCCTAGAGGAATCGCTAGCTAAGCAAAGATACAGAAGGACATTTTATAGAGACAAGGAAATCATCCATCCCCTTCTTCACTCTGCTGAGCCCCAGGGAAATGGTACACCCAACTGGGAGGCTGGTGCATAATGGTTCCCCCTCTGCTCCCAAAGGCAAGACATCACTCCCCCTGCCAGACTCCTGCCCTGACCACTCCCTGCAGGAGCCCACGCTCTCCCTGCTGGCTACAGACAACCCGGGAGATCAGCCTCCTAATTTAGGTGCCTTGGTTCATCCTGCCTAAAAACCAGGTGGGGAACACCTCCAGGAATACAAACCAGTGCCCCAGTGGAGGGTTCAAGAGCCTCTCACAACGCTGCTCACCAGTTTTTAAAGGAACATCATGAATGTTTTGCAAACATTAATTTAGTTAAATGGCATCACTCTTACACCTACAGCTCACACTGACAAGCACACATTCAATACAGAATTCTCCTCTTTAGCACAAAAACGTATGAGACTATACTTATTACCCTCCTTACTACATATTTCTAGAATCGTGCTCAATAAATAATTTATGTTTCTAAAAATAATCCTTCTAACATGCCATGTGTTGCTTATAATAAAAACTGGATTTAAGACTGCAGTTCTACAGCGTAATGCATTTGACAAGCAGTCATCAGGGACACTAAGGTAGCTTGCAGAACAAGAAAAAGCCCTCTAAAAGCTCCACACAACATCACAGAATTTAATGCTGAGCTAAACTATAAATTAAAGCTAACCAACCTCCAAGGATGCTAATGGGGTTTAAGTTAGAAGTTTTACGGGGTTATATATATATATGTAATGTATATATATAAACACACATCTCTAACCCAGACTTTTTTCCCCACTCACAAAAACAGAAAGACAGACATATTTACAATGATACTACCAATTAATCAATCCTATAATGTGGGTTTTTTCACAGTAGTCTCAGTACATCTGCTGAACTCTGCTGGTATGACTGAAACCTGCAGCACTCTATCTTAGGATGAGTATTAATTTGAAAGTTAGAAAAATAAATATAGCTGTTTCTTGAATCACAAAGACAGATACATTGATACATATTTCTTTACAAGTTAATTGATTCTGCATATAGCTATCAGTGTTTGGGGAGAGGTGATATAGTCTCAAACACTCATTGCCATAATCAGAAATACAGATAACCTTACAGAAAGGATAATTCAAAAGTAAAGTGCCCAAGTTTAAGGAACACCTTAACATGCATTTTTCATTCACATTTGTTTTGCTTACAGACCAGTATTGTGTGAAGGTGCAAACAAATATAGTCCATAGCAGTTTGAGAGTTAGAGCATAAGAACAGAGCAAGATTTCTGAGACACCTCAAATGGCCTGAAAATAAATTTCTAATTAGTGCTTGTCAGGAACAGTTTAACCAAAATCTTTTTTTTTTTCCAAACACATCTCCCTATAGCCAAAGACCTGAACAATCCTCATTTGCTTGATTCAGATCAAGGAGTATAACTGGAATATCTACAGTAAGATGTGTACCCTAATCTGTGCTCTTCAGACTATTCCTAGGTTAGCATCAATTCCATCATTTCTCCTCTGTGCCAGACAAGGGACCAAAGGAAGAAAAGATAAGACTATCAAAAAAAATTCAACCTGAGATGTAACAGGCTTCGCTTAAAGTCTGCTGGATCTACTACCAGTTCTCTTCCCAATTTGTTCCCAAATCAACATTTGCTGTCAAGAACTTACACAAGGTATTTTGAGCTGCTGAGCATTCATTATATCCATTAACATAGCAGAGGGTATTCATATGATACACTTTGGAAAATCGGTGCATTTCTACTTAAACAACAGACTATGGATTGAGCATTTGAGACTGGTATTTCTGGCCAAAAATATATAAGCGTTAAAACATTGAAAACAGAGAATAAAAATGTGGAAGGGAACTCCAGAGATACACCCAAGTTTCACAAAAACTTCAGTTTGTGGGAAAACGTGGTTAAACCCAATACCAGATGAGGGATCATCACCTTAGACAGAGTTCACACTTTGCAGAACAGGTTAGTATTTTGGGTTACAAAAGCATAGCAAAAACCTGATATCACTTCTGCTTTACAAGAAGTGCCTGTCATCATTAAAAATCTACTGACCTTACATTTTCTTATGAAATATTTTAAAGGGAAAAAACTTAACAGAGCAGAAGCCTTTTTTAGATACATCTGGCTTTCTCTTCATTGAGGTGCACCATGTCCACGCTACAGACAAATTTCCCATGGAGAATTGCAGCATTTGCAAAGTTCATTTTGTTTCGGTACAAACACCCTGCAGCTTCTCATTGGGGAAGGCATGAAAAATAACACAGTAACTATCCAAACATATATGGGTTTGCACTGTGTATTAAAATATTTGAGCTGAAAATCTCCTCAAATAGCAGTCAATTTAACATCAGAAACACCAGCAAACTCCTGAAATGCAACAATATATTCTCTACGAAGTCTCAATCCATATATACAAATAGTATAAAATTAATATTTATTACAATAAATTAAAAATAGAGTAGATGTGTTCTCCCTTAGCTCAAGCATTCTTTCATATGCTATTTCACTTTTTAACAGCTTGCAGCCTAAAATGCACTTTAGAGTTAAATAATCCATCTGCAGAATTAATGCACAATATCATCAGGAAGCACATTTTAAGGACAAGGTGAAGAGAGGAAAAGTTCTCAACATTGCATGAGGTAACCAAAAAGCAGGAGCTGAAGAAGTGCTATTCCAGGTACTGCAAGTTGCCAAAGAAATGTTCTTTATACATGGGATGATGATATTATTCTAAGACAAAGTTCATACTTCAGTCTTCACAGTCTGGGCATGTACAAAGTAAATGTGCCCAATTCCCACTTAAATGAGTGGGAGTCAAGGGTACTTAGCCCTTGAAAGAACTAAGCACACTGAGATAAGATACCACTCATGCCACCTTAGTTTCAGATTACAAGAATGGGTCTATAAGCATAGATGAGTATGCACACCTGAATCCATGGATGTGCTTTAGCTTCATTCACAGAAAATGAAATAGAAGGTGACACTTACTCAGAAAATGTAGGCTTAGATTTGCTCCCTGAACACACTGGTGTGCAGTAGAGCATTGGGAATTGCTCCTTCAGCTGCAAGGCAGAGCTCCAGCCTCACATTTAACAGGTATTAAAGAACCAAGTAGTATTTATTATATTGCACCATCACCTCAGAAAGGTGACAAGAGCTGTAGAATCACAAATGGACTAAACCTGAAAAATACAGGAGCAGAGGGCAAGACTGTTCAGTGTCCCTGGGATCACAGCATTCCCAGCTCCTCCCACTGTCACCCTGACCCAAGTACAGCCTGAAGCTGAAGGAAGCCTCCCAGGCTATCTAAACACAGTCCAAATAGTTAAAGGCTTTTGGCCAAAGTATGTCGATATAGTTCTGTCTAGGTTGCATTTCTAAGTATCATAATTTTGTACCCCTGAAATCCTTCCATTTCATTTCTCAGTGTAATTTAAAACACAGGAAGTACCATATAGTTAAAGCTCAGAAAGTTCTACTTTGTTACCATCTTTGTTGTGTCATTATTAGACCATAAATAGCACACATGCTTTACATTTTTGTCAGGACAATTTCCATGCACTAGTGGTAATTCAACACACAAATACCAGACCCCTTAGTCTAATGAGAGTTTAACACTTTTTTCCAAATGGGTTTCCTCCCCCAAGCAATTCCTTTTTTAATCTTCAAAGATACTTAAATAAGAGAAACATATTAAAATAGAATTTATTCATCTTTCCTGAATAAGCATTTTTTTGTAAAGCACCGGAAAACAATTCAAAATAAGCAATTATTCTTTGCTACTTGGCCACGTGAGCCCCAGCAATTTACTCAAGATACAAATACATATTCTAGCAGTACTATTGATATGGGTTTACAAAAGAACATGGAAAAAATCATGAGTTACTATCCCAGACTTGCAAAATATCATTTCCAAAAGCACAGTAACACTCTTGTCTCATATTCCAAGTTTTTCAGAGCTGTGCAGCAAAGAACCCTATACTATGACTCAAGAAAAGTCAGTGACTGAGTAAAAGCAAGACACCAGATAATGAATGAGACAATGAATGCAGTATTTCATCTAAGGAGAAAAAAAAGAAAGCTCACAGAAAAAGAATATAACCAAAAGATTAAGAAGCACAAACGTACACCTGTTTGTTAAATCAGAATTTGAGAAAAAGCTTCAAATGTTCTAAATCATATTGTTTTTCTTTAAGCCAAGACTTCAAAAGCTTTTGTAATATTTTTAAAGAATAGTTTTGTTTTCCTTTCCTCCCGCTGTTACTGTTTCTCATCCATCAGGATAAAATGAGAAACTATTGCCAAAAAAAAAAACCACAACCCAACCACACAACTGGTTTTTTTGTTGTCGTCAGTTTTGTCAGAAAAGCTGATAAATTAAGTAAGATTCTGGCAAATATACACATTCTTTTTCTAACAGAAAACCATCTTACCATTACAGCAATTATTTATTTTAGTTCTGATGAGAGCACAGGTTATCACTGGCAAGACTACTTTAGAAGTTTACAACACAGTTCACACAACTCCAAAAACCAACTAGATAGAATTTCAACAGAAATTGTTGAGACTTTTAAACATTTGTCTTACAGATGGAAGAAGATTTCTATCGTGACATGACCAGACCTGGTCAGGACTCTGAGACCTGCAACTCTGAGACCTTCAATATCCAGGAAGCTTTCCAATTTAAATAAATAAATAAATAAATCAATGGTAGGTTTTAGTTTAGTCTAAATTGCAATAATTACCTTTTTTTTAACCAAAAAGAATGGTTATGCAAGACAGTCTATGTATATAAGGGAAAGAAGAGATTCTGAGAACAGCTGCAGACCATATGGGCATCCTAAAAGATGGTCTTCTGCCAAAGCTGGATGAGAGGCACAGCAGGGAGCACGCACCACCTTTTACGTCCCCAGGCCCTGCAACATAAGGAAAGGCAAGGCACATGTGCACCCTGTGAGACTGTAAAAGGCAAAACCCAACTACACGGACTGTTTGGAATGTCCCCCCACACACAGTAGCATGTACAGGTAAATAGTCAAAGGAGATGCAGACACACAATACTGCAACAGTGCAAAGTACTATAAATTTTCCAGGATCCCTTCTTCACAATCTCTACAAAGTGCACTGTAACTGACACACCATTTTTTAACTAAAACCCTTATTCCCCATTGTTAATATGTAAACTAAAGAAGATATTCTCCAGCTCTCCACCCAGATTCATCCTTAAACTCTTACAGTTCTACTCTTGACACTAAGCCATGAGCAATAATCCTAAAAAAACTACATGTATTACACGCACCACTTAAATTTTTGAAGATGTTACAAATTTTTACTACTTTCAATCAATAGCTCCAAAACCCTGTCAAAAATCCAATGCAGTGACACAAAAAGGTATTACAAATATTATTCATAATAATTCCAACACATTTCCTGTGTTGGAAACAGGCTGATGATTACTTTTATCTCTTGCACCAGTTACTGAACTGTAGCTAACACTGCAGTAGACCTTTCATTTCTTTAAATCCTGTAACATATTAATATCTTAATAACAGAAATTCATTAATAACTTTTCTCATCTGAAGACAATCAATAGTAAACATCTTGTATATTACAGATATTTGGAAATCTAAAGAAAGTGAGAAAAAAGAATTCCTACAGTGAAACAGATCCAGTCAGCTAACCATTTCACCCAAAATATCTCACAAAGTATTAAAATAATGCATCTGAAAACTAGCACAGAACTGTAATTTTTCAGACAGAGTGAAAATTATTTCCAAATGTACTTAGGGAAAAAAAAGTGCTATCTTTCCACCCACATGAATATTTATTACTCTCTACATGATGATATAAAAAATTTGACATGAGTGAAAAGGAATAAATTATTTGATTGATGCTGGATCTCCAAATACTTTGCTTCTCCCACTTTTTGCCTTAAGATCATTAGAGTTCACTTTTTAGGAAATAAAGACAAACAGAGATTACTGAAAACAAACGGTCTCCCTTTCCTTCAGTCAGAGGTCTCATTAGCAAAACTAGATCTAGGCAACATAAAAAATGCAGCAGACCCAAATCCCCTAGTACATTCTTAATTTCACAGTCCTGCTCCATCTCTAAATTCGCTGCTTGTGTCACCGCTGTGCAGAGCAGAGCGGAACAGAGCAGCTGCAGTCCTCCAGCTCAGGCCCAGCAACACTTTGAAGATAACACCTAAGAAGAATCAAAATCAGTTATGCAGAACTGCTGGCACGTTCACACGCAGGCGCAGGTTTCTGTGGCTTACACTGTCCTCATGACCACAGAGGTTACAAATCTGCAAGCTGCCAGAATAATTAATCTGCCCAGTAGCACAGTCCCTGAAACCTCTTTTTTCTCAGAGCAATTGGGTCCAGATAAATTGGCCTGGCACTGACAACATTCCCAGCCGCCACTCTCCCTTGATCCTTCTCATGGATGCACGCCAGCTACAGAGACAAAGCGTGGCCAGTGGAAACAGGCTGCAAAAGCTATCTGGATGTAACCACCCTCCTGAGCAGTCATGTAGTGCTTAAGGTCTTACATGTTCACAGGTGTAAATGAGATGTGGTGGCCTGGCCGCCCGTGCATGGGATAGCCATGAAGCACACAGACCATAGACCTGGCATTGCTTGGAAAAACAAGATTAGCTGCAGTTGCATAGTTAAGCTGAACGATTCATGCATGCTGTTCCCAGAGAAGAAAGGTTTTCCTGACACTCCCCTTCTGCTGACATGCAAAGGTGCTAAGGCACTGGCACAGTCAAAACATACAGCCTGCAGAGTGATGTACCTATCTCAGCACAGTGTTTATTCAGTTGTTTTGACTGGGCAGGCACTTTGTAAATGAAAAATTTCTCAGTTCAAAGACAGGAGATGTGCACTAAAAAAGGAATTTCACAAAAGACATCTGGAAACTCAACAGACAGATGTGCTCTTTTCCTCCCAGAGACCCTCCTGGAAGCAGTCTGCATTGGGTTTTCTGGGGTTTTTTTAAGCTCTTTCATGGCTTTTTTTCCCTTTTCCCCAGTACTATAAGTCTCTATTGTTAACTTATGCATTATTTAAAAGATACTGTGTTTAAAAATAGCTCTAACCCGCCAAGGGAAAATGGAAAAAGCAGCGAGCTGAAAGCCACAGCACTTCTCTCATGGATTGTTTCAGCATGCAAGACATCACAGGCTTTTCTCATTTTCATTTCAATTTAGTAGATCTCTGACATATGCCCACCCATTTTCATCATCAAAGTATTTGAGGACAGCTCATTCCTGAGGCTGCACATTACAAGTCTCTATGTACCACTCAGACAGCAAATTACTACCACTATAGGTCCTGGGATATATATACTTAAAAGCCTTTGAGTTTGGAAGTTTTGTGTTCAACCCCCATGATCTAAGTTCACCTATTAGGTGAGCATCTTACACTCTTTAGTATGTGAAAGCCCAAAACACCCTTTCAAGTTAGAGATTGCCTGTTATCCTGCTTGACAGACAGGAACTGAGTTACAGTGGGATGAAGTGATTTGCCCAAGACCATAAGTGAAGCACACTGTAGACCAGGGGACTTCCCAGCCCCTGAAGTGTTTCTATGGACCAGATGACCTTTGCTCTTTCTTCAACTGCAAACAGCTCCTAGATATGCGGGGTGGATGGGCTAGCGAGGCAGCTCAAACACAGAGGAAACTCTTGCACACACCAAATGTACAGTGCACAAACAATTACTTGTAGTGAGCATCAAGCCTTCCTCAAACACAAAAAAAGATAGCTGGGATCAGAATATAGATGTCCTGGGGCATCAGGAAGGAATTACAAGCATCTGGGGCCAAATCAGCAATGATCCTGACTCTTCATTTCATCTGTAAATTCAAGTCCACATGAAAAGAGGCCTGGAAGTACTTAACAATATTCTGTTTATAAAAGTAGTGACACTGAGATCCACAACATGGAAAGAGCAATTCTCATACAAAAACTATGTACACATCAGAACTAAAAGACTGTTCCATACTGCAAGAGAAACTAACTCAAGCATACATATGTAAATTTTAGTCCAAAACATTTTTCTGGAGCTTAGCTGCATACTGGTTTTAGACACTATACTAAATGGTGTCTGTGCATGTTTACTCCCAAGGAAGAAACAAGAAGGAAAAAAATGGGTTGAGGTGGTGACTGGGGGAGGCAGCAGCAGGAGTTACTCTGTTTAAAATACAGCAGGTTGTTCACATACCTCAAAATGCAAGGGATAGGTAGCTCTACTCTCAGGTATAGACTAATGGTTGAACCTGTATGGGCAGTACCCTACATGGTAAAGCCATAAAAAGAATAAAAAAGAAAAAAAAAATCACTATATCAATAAACCCACAGATAGTAACAAGAGTACTCTAACAGTTTGAAAACATATGAAACTAACACCAAATGAACTGCTGCGGAACAAACCCCCCCCATCAACATCAAGCTTCTGACAAAGACCTGGGGACAATTCAACAGAACGCAGTGAGGATTAAACCAGTGAAGCTGCTGCCAAAATAATGACTTGATGCTTATACACAGAGGAGAATCCTAAGAGTCCTTTCCTTACAGCAGTTTGCAAGCATCGAGACTATCCCCCCTGAAATGACAGGTGATTTATTATATAAGTCACCCCCTTGTTACAGAGACAGCCCTTTGGTATAGAAGCACCTCCCAAGTTCTGGGAGGCAGCAGAACTCGGAGAAAGAGCGCACAGTAAAAACACCATGAGGTTTCTAAACTTAACTTAGCTAAGGACACAAGAAGAGGTGGTTTTGCATAAATATACCTATATGGTCACCCTAAAATCTCTACTTTTTGAATACAGAAATATGATCCACAATCTTTTAGCAGAACGGTACAGGACTGATATCTGTACAAAGTGCAGCATACCACATGGCACCTGCGAATTGATTTTGGGTTGGTGAAGAAAGGTACCGCTGATAATGACCTCTGTAGTGGAGACATCCCAAAAAAAGACCATTAAAAGCTTCATAGTTCTAAGAGCTAAGAAACAATATTATTCTTGTTTAGAGAAGATAGAAACAAAAGTATGATAAAAGACACTAAGACAACACTATAAACACATATACAAAAATACTGCAAAACAACAGTTAAAAATAAATTCATGAATTGCATTTTTTAATTGGTGGGAGAAGACTTTAAATGGAAAGAAAAAGCAGAGAATAAAGTGACTTGGAGAAAAGAGACATGGCTGGAGAAGTAGCTCTGCGAGGTAATGCCGGGAAAAGGATTAACAGATTAAAACTAAAAGGAAAAGAGTCAAATTTACAAATTAGGGGAACCACATTAAAAATTTCAACCAAGGTTTAGGGCAGGATGAAAAACGTCTTTGTTTACTCAGATCCCTGTGTCACCAGCATGGAGAGAGCTCATTCTTTCCAAGTGCAAATTCAATTTGAAATTAACATGCCATAAAGAAGTTGAGGGACACATATGTTCTGGGCCTCATGTCCTGGGCAAAACCAACCATATAAGAAGAAACAATGCAGCATATGAGCTAAAAAGATAGGCAAAGTCCCTAGGGAAGGAGAGCAATGTCATGCTGCTTTTGACATCAAGCCAAGCAACTGCGGTACTCAGAGTGGTAGTTCAAAGAGGTACCCAAGACCCTCCTGCTTCCAGTATCCTCCCTAAAAAAGAAAACTCTCTAATCCCAGAGACCCATCATACTGAGTATCATTGAGCTGCAGAAAAAATTATCACAAAGAGAGTGTAGCTAGACTGAAACTTAACACTTCTCCAGCTATACTGCTCAAGGTGTTACATGTGACTGTTAACAAGCAGAAAACAGCATTTGGGTTAATGGCAAACAGCCAGGCTCGGAGTGATACCAGGAGAGAAAAAATGATGTATTCCTATCTCTCCCCCCCCAAAAAATTAGAATGCATAATAAAATAATTGATCAACAGAAGTGACACAGGAATAGGAAAGAAGCAATGGAAGAAGCAATAGCGGTGACAGGTAAATGCTTGCACCAAGTTAAAACAAGGACAGAAAAAGCAAGCAACCATTTTCTAAGCTCTCTGAGATCTAGCAATAACAGTATGAGAAGGAAGATGACAGTATCAACATGGCAGCATCAGCTGCCTTTTCTGTAGCACAGATGCACTGATGCTGAAAGAGGACAAAAGCTGTGTGATATTTTGGCAACCAAACCTCCTTAAAGGGCAAGGGAAGAGTCAGCTGAAAAATACAAGGTCCTGTTCATTTATAACTGGCCACTGGCTGAAAAACAAAGATGCCACTTTTCAAGCATGGTTAAAACTCTCCTAGTTTCTTACTGGATGTTCAGCTTGACACTTTGGAGGTGTCAGCATTATTTAAATGATCTTTTTTCATAACAAAATTTTATGTTCAAAATATTCTTTTGTCTTAAAAGGAACTTCTGAAATTTTTAAAAGTTTCAAAAACTTGTAAAAAAACCCTTTTTAAAACATTTTGCAGTTAAAAAACCCCAAAACAATAACCCTGAAGACATTAAAACTGTACTAAGGGAAGAAACTACCTTTCTATAAAGGAGACAGGGTAGGACCATTCAATCTTGCTTTAAAGAGCTTCTATGGATCCCTATCAGAAAAACAAATTCCATGTGAAAACACTTTTTAACATCCTAATTGTCCTGAGACAATCCTCAGTATCTCCTTGATGATTATACCAAAGGTCAATGAAAGCACAAACTGGGGCTTTCATGCACACCACTAAAATCAACCCTGGTATTATATTAAAATAATCTCATTACCCATTTCTTATACAGACTGTAAATATGATAAATTTATTTTCAAATTATTGAACAGGGTCACAGTTTTAATAGCAATAATTATTTCACTGCCTATCTGAAGTATCTGTAGGAAAAAGCAAAGAATGAAAAGAACTACAATTCATAAATACAAATTCTATCTGTTCACAACCTCTAATTTAATACACTATTAAATACACTAATACACTATTACAGTGACCATTATAGTAGTGTCTAATATATAATAGTGACTAATACACTATTTTAGTGACTATTTAGTCACTATACTAGCAAATACTGGTTGTTCCTCGGACTTAATCCGAACAGCTGCCACAGATTACTAAAGGCCTTCTCTTAGTTTAGCATCAGCTTTCACACAATAATAGACACCTAAGGAACCAAGGCAGCTAGCAGACCTGTTTTAAAAAAAAAAATCCCTGCTTTGGCTGATTGCAGAAGAAACTGAAAATCAGTTTCTCACATCCAGGACAATGCTCTGAACACTGGGCTTTTGGAAACCTTTTGATTTGCTATACTTACTAAACAACTATCTTGCCTGAAAGGCAAGTTCTGTAGCAAACTACTCTGGGCCCCCAGCTGGGGTGACAAATTTGGTCCAAGACCTACATCAGATACTGGGAATTCTCCTTCTTATTTAATGGGGAAACTTGTAGAAACTAAGAAACCATTCTTACTCCAGCTTCAGTTTACTGACAGCAGCATTCCCAGTTTATCTGCAAGCAGGCAATCCTGCCTTACCCATTTACAGCAACATAAAATTAGTATCTGTTGGGAAATACATAATGCAGCTTCAGCCTTTTATCTTCTCCAGGTGGTTCCTCTGTATATTGATTATTCCCCTCTTCTGGCCTTGGCAATTTCAGTTCCTTTGTCTCATGGCTCCTTTGCAGTGAACTGGAAGACTGGTTGCCATATGGTCTAAGAGGAGGAGGATTCTTGGTTTCTGACATGCTCCTCTGCCAGCTCTGCTGCTGACGGCTGAGAGGTGCCTTCCCCACCTTGGTATTCTGCTTCTTCCCTTAAGTAACCACAATAATCCCCACCAGAGGTTGCTAGCTACAGTCAGAAACCCCAAGGAAAATGTGACTGCATAGTTACAATACATTAACAACGCATTAAAATGCAAATTAAAAATTATATCAAACACACTATCCCAGTAAACATATCTGTAGCAGTTTCTACAGATAGCTGGTGTTTCGGATCATTCTGCTCCAGTTAGGGTGTTAATTGTAAATTCACACTTAAAAAATCCTAAATGCTTTGGTTAGGTGGCAGCTGATCTCAGGGTCTAGGATCTCAAAGGTGCTCAAACATTGGCTTCTTATTCCCTTATAGTATTTAGCTCCTTCTGTTTGGCTTTCCAATGACAACTGAAAGAGACTTGTTAGTGCTGGTAACTGCTGTACTTTGAAAACAGGGAGATACGCATTCCTGGAATAAAGGATGCATCAAAAGGAATTTCAGTTCCAAGGCCAAGTTCTTTTTTTAGGATGCTTGCCTGCAGCTTCGGCTGAAGTCAACCAGAACTACTAATGTTCGTTCAAGGGCAAAATTTGACATATAACATTTATTTTATGCTATACACAAGTCTAAATTGGGTAAATATGAAAGGCGCAACTGAAAACTAGTTATTAGGTTTGGATAAAGCAGAACTGAAAGGTAGCAGTTGTCCAAGTGCAGGAGCATAATTTAGTTTGCCACAGCCCGTGTGCAGTTCCATTAGCATCTTCTTTTTCTGCTGGGGTGACACAGCTGACACAATACAAGTGTACTAATACATCTTTAAGCTGTCCAAATTCACAAGCATATTTCTGCCTAGAAACAGCAATGGACTAGTGGTTCAAAAGTATGGAGAAAAACTCATTACTTGCCAATTCCCCAGACATTCCCCAAAGTCCCCACACTGTCAATTAGGTAGCACTATGGCAGTCTTCCTTCTCCCAGCATGAGTGAGAAGGAACTTGCGTTACCAGCAACATAGGGCAAAGGGATTATGTCCACAGTGATTTACAGTGACTTGCAAATGATTCTGAAAACAGTTTAAGGCTGCTTTCAATAGCCCATAATCACTGAAAATGTCTACATTTTCTCCCTGTTGAAGGTCAGCACAAATACCTGTCTTATTCCTGCTGGCACAGGAAAGTGTCAGCATGTTGTCTGCATGTTGCTGCTTTAATATCTTCTCCATGACAGAAAGAGGTGCGGCGAGAATAACGAAACAAAGCAACAAAAATAATCTCAGCCATACTGTCCTAAACCAATGTAGTCAAAGCCCAATCCTTTTTTATGACAGACTGCAAGGACCAAGCAGTAATTGTCTTGTGCTTCTCATGTTCATTTCTTGAGAAATGTGAGTTGCTCTCATGAATTATCTGCATGACTATCAAGGTGCAAAAACTGAAGCCAGAATAAAAACAGATTATAAGAAAATATGCAACCACCTTTTAGAATTTATCTGCAAAAGGAATAAAAGTAGTAAAGATCTCACCCCTCTGAAGTGCCTCTTGTTCAATCTGCACATTTGGGGTAGAGGATGAGATGGAAATGGTAACCAGGAAATTTGAGAGAATCCTGCAAGAAGGCAGGTAAGTGTTCAAGTGCATTGCTCATGTAAGAGGCCAAGTCCATAATCTCTATCACTTTACTGTCTGCACACACAGACAACATCTAGAAAATTCTAATGTAAATAACAGTCTTTCTGTGATACTATTAGGAACAGAAGCCGTACAAGAATTACTTCAAGTCTTAAATGCAAACCTACCTAGGAAGAAAGAGGAAGGGCAGAAACACTCTGTGTGCTTGCATATACACATACACTTATTAACAAACACAAAGGAAGTTATTTAAGTTGGTAACACAACATTTGTGAAGAACTGTCAGAGAATACACATTTCTTTAGATTCTCTCACTGAATGTTGTGACTGAATATTCCAGTTGATTTATACAATTAGCTAATAGTAGAACTGTACCAGTCTAATCCATTGGCATTACAGCATGGACCAACATAAAAGCTAATGCAATGATTCAGAGATAAATATATATCAATAGACTAAACTTTTTTTTTCTTTAATTGAATAGCATTTTCTGTACAAAGTCCAAAGTCAGTATCTCTCAGATTTATCTCACACTGGATCTTAAGGAGACATTCAGTATTCTCCCTTGTTTGTGCTTACATGAAAAACTTGGGTTTAGTGAACATTTGTATGAGATTTTAAGGAAGGAGGAAAAGAAAACAAAACTTTTCAAACAATATATTTGAATGATGAGTCCATCCAGGAATAAAAGCCTGAGCAAGTTTACAAAGGAAAAAGTTTACATTAAAAAAGTTAACAGGTCACTTAGAAAGAAATGCAATAGCACCTCATGCCCTGCACAGGCATAAAGCCGTTTATGCACTGGGCTATCAGAAGCATTATTATTAACGGTAAGATCATTCTGTGCGATGTGCTAGTATGTACCTCCAAGGAACTAGGACTTCTTGAAACAAGTTCAGAAAAATCCAGAAGTATAAAACCCAGAAGATTAAGCAAATTCCAAAGACTAAATAATGTTGCACTTCTTTATTTTCTTTCCCACTGTTCTCACCATCATTATAGGCACTATCTCAACATACATGATACCAAAGTCACCGGGTGCCACTACAAAGAAGGTCTCCAGGACACTAGTTTTGTGCTGCTGTGCACCTAACTTTCTGAGGTCGAATCTAGCCCAGCTTCACATATGTGTCTGCAGAAAGGAGAAACTGGGCAGCAGGGACAACCCTAACTGCTTCCACAGGAGAAAGACATGGATACGGGTCACCTTCTCCTTTTCTTCTGAGTACTCCCTTCTCACCCCAGCAAAAAACAAAAGCAAAGTATTTGTAGATCACTGGGCAAGAGGACAAAAAATACTGAAGTGGCTCAACAGACCTTATGTAGGGAGGAAAAGGAATACATCTCAGCACTCATTTCTATTCAGTATGCAGGAAAATACTTCAACTCCTCAGGAAGACTGGATCAGTGGGAAGATCATAGTAAGTGCCTTGAGCACTGACAAAATGCAACCCCAAACAATACACTTTTAGTGAAGCAAGTTTATTATCGTACCGTATTTCTGTTGACTTCAATAGTGCAAAAACATTAAAATGTATCCCCTCTCCCTATCTCAGCATCACCTGTTGCTTGTCAGACATCTACCACCAACCCTTTCCTGTAGTCTGTCCTTGAAATCTGCTACCAGTAGCTTTACCTGTCAAGCTTTTGGAAGTAAACCACACAGCACCTTCATGTGAAATGCTCAATCACTTTCTTAGACGTATAATCATAAAAAAAAAAGCTCATCTTTTGCCCTTCAGGTAAACCCATGAGTTTTTATATTGGTGAAACAACCAACTGTGAAGGTGTGGGATAAATGAAGCAGATATTGTTAGTGACAAGTAGCAACTGACTACGTGAAATCCCACATTTGGTATCTGAAGGTCTGCATTCAAATGTGGTTAAGACCTTACCAAGCTAACTTAAATCACACTTTCATGGGAAGGGCAGAAATGGCATCACTCCACAAACCTGCATGCTCAGGTCTAAAGTGCTTCAATTCTGCTGTCCAGATGGAGCAGGACTGGAATAATGGCAAACTCAAATGACCTTCAGAGTTCAAGGTCCATAAAAACACATGCAAGAATCTGGTCATCGAGGGTGTGGCAGAACTTCATGTGTATCAGTCCCTGGTCTTTCATATTCCCAGCTGCAGAATTATTCCAGTTATACCACCAAAAATGGAAAATAAACACATTCAGTAAGAAATGATGAAATGCATCTTTTGAATCCTCAGAGGCAAAGGGAGGAGCAAAACATGAGTACAGTGTAGCTGCCTAATTCAAGTGGCAACACAGGACATATTTGCAGGCCACTGGAACATTATTATATCGCTTGCTATTTTTTTTTCAGCACACCAGAAATCCATTAGCAGTGATGTTCTGGCAGACCACCAAAAAGAAATAGATCCTCTTATACCAAAAAAAGAAATTAAGATCAAAGAATGATTATGGATAAGTACAAGCTAAAGATCACCAAGCTCACCCAGAAAATACATTGTAATGTAAGATTTAACAATTCTTCCAAAAAGAGAAGGACAAAAGAGGCCCTCTAACTTTGTACCAAAGCAAAAGCTGTGCATATATAAATGAAAAGCGCCAGCCATCATTTTTCATTAACACTGGAAATGTTTTATATTAATCTCTTTAGTTGGACTTGACAGCTTCTGTACAGTATCATATTCAGCTTGATCTTGCCGTTTCTCTGCAGCTTCACTTTTTGTGATTTCCACTTACTGATGAGCAACTTACCAGAGTCAATAACAAAAAATTATTCTTTGGCTAATTTCTAGGAAGTTTTCTTTATAACTACACGTACACAAAAATGCACTGACAATCTGATTCCTTTGTATAGATTCCTGGCTCTGAAGTCATTGTGAGAATTCCTTTGCTTCCTAAAATTAATTAAAACAGAGGTGATGCTAAAACACATGGCAACATAACAAAAAGCTTTTTGTCCCTTCAGTGAGATTTAGAAACACCTATCCCTCTAGGAAGTGGAGATACATCTGAATTTCCTTACTACTTTGCTCTGAAAACATGTGCAACTCCATGATAGAAACATTATGTCAAGCTCATATTTTCTCCTTTTCTCTCACCATAACTTCATTGACTGCTATCAAAATTTGACAGACCAAATGGAAAGTCTGATTCATTAAAAGAGTAATAATAAGCAGAGAACCAATTATAATTTTACTGTCGCCTCAAAGGCTGTCTCTGTGAAAGGAAGACTGAATGGGTGCCACAATGAGTACCACATTTACAGTGAGAAAAAAGCACAGTTTTGGTCTAATGGAATTGCTTTGTAGAAGGACAATCTTTAAAATACCTTTTTTTGTCTGGCTGGCTTAGACAGAACCAAAAGATATCAAAAATTCAGAGTCTTGATAAAGACATGGTGATTTTTTTTTTTCTTTTAAAATTATGTATTAAGTAATCTTTACAATGATTTAGTGTCTCAGAACTGCCCCTACAGTGTATCTGATAACACACAGCCAGGGGCTTGACATGTGTCATGCCTTCAGGACATGAATGCTTTCACATTGCTCTTCTGAAGCAAAAACCATATATTTGATATTGAGGCCAATCTGCAACATGTCACTGGGAAGGGTTTTACTTTAGAGGAGGAGTACATCCCATACATTTGTAACTCCCCAATAGATTCTTCAGCAAGAACAAGGATATTTGGTATGAGGTAAATAGCAATGGTTAAAGAAAAAAATGGCTAAAAAGATGGATTTTAAGTGTGTTTATTTCTTTGGAGAAAGGTGGGAAGAAAGATCAAGAGAAAAAAAAAAATGGTTTGTTTCTTTTTAATTGACGTTTTACATCTCAAAAAAGGGAAGCCCAACTTGGAATTAGTATCTCTGCAGGTCATCTTTAATAAAAGTACATAGTTCTTCATCTCACTGTGTACCACACCACATGACAGCATTTTATTTCTTTTGGGATGGAAGAAATAAAGTAAATGGAACAGAATGAGGACACATGATAAATACTCTCTAACACTGTTTTGTCATTTAGAAATAAAAGTATTATCATACAACAAGTCCACCAGTCAATTGATAAAGGGATCTTTTCTGGCCTATATGAATTTATTTGTATTTTTATTTGTATTTGTATTCAGAGTCTTCATTAAAACACTTGTAAAGAAAGAGGAAAGGGATAAAAAAAAAAAAAAAGTTATTTTCAATAACATACCACAAACCAGCCACATGTCTCAGTGTTTCTGTTAGGATGATCTGACTGTAAGTTTTATTAAATAACTTAATATATCAGTGCAAAGTAAACTGTTCCACATTTCTGTAAAACACGTATTTTTAATGCCTTGTTTGATAAGCAGTATAAATAAGGTATCTTTCATGGCTACATTGATCTACCACTATTTCATAATGAAACTTAAGTCAATAAAGAAACAAAACAGGAAGCAATTAGGTATTTGAAGAATTTCGGAAACATACCAAGTTCTCTTCAAATCAGAAGATTATTTAAAAGGAAAATTTGATTATTGTGTAATTGAAAAAAAACAGGCAATTAGATGGATCATTACAGCAGCATCACAGTAACAATGAATCACGGACTGTAAAGTCCAAAAGCCTGGAAAGTATCAAGAGTCCAGCTCTTTGAATTGAGGTAGGATCAGGTTATAGTCAAGCCAACCCTGATCTAGAGTACATCAACCAAGAGTATATTTGGGTTATATGCCATAAATTAAAGGTTTACCAGTAGGATACTTGTCAAAAATAACTTTTAACATACTTGTCTACAATTCAGAAGCATCCTCTGTGGTGGACATCTCTGATAAAAGGTTCAGCCCATGGTGCCAGGGAAAAGTGGTGCCAGCAGGATGGGACAAAAAACCCAAAGGCTTCCTCAGGGAAGCACATCTGGCTTCCTTGGTCACAGGACCACTGACAAATGGGAAACAGGGCTGTAGGCAGGATCTGTAGTTTCCTACTAGATTTGCAGTTGCCAATTGGTGCTCCAGGATTTGGAAACCTGATTTTTGCACATTTATGAAGAGGAAAGAAGGCTACCCATAGGGAAAGGTCACTATTCTCAGTGCACTTCTCATGCTAATAAAGCCGGGAAGAGAACTGGAGCAACATGTGTGAAACTTTTCAAAGGAAAGTGCAGAATTTGGTTTGTTTGTGGTCTTCTTCAAGGAAACAAACTTTCTACACTAACAAAAGTACAAAACAGGCTGGAAATGAGGCCAGCAGGTCTCAAACAAATGAAAACAATTACATTAAAGACTAACACCATAAAGAAAGTCTGTTGAAAGAAGCCTGTTTCTAGCCACTGAGTGAGGAAATGTGAGCACACCCATCCTGAATCTTTAGTAAGCATTAAAAAATGCTACATAAAGGTCACACAATGAGAGAAACAAATGGTGATAGACTTCAAAGTCAGCACCTTAGCTCTGTAACTGATGATGCAAAGAAAACAAATGAGTCCATTGCTTTGATACAGTTTGTATGCACAAGTCAGGCAATGCTATTTGCCAGGTAAGATGTTCCATATGTCAACAACATATTGTTTTAATACTGTCTGTTGATTCAGTTTCTGGACTAAAACCACATTTATTAGGTAGAACCACTATCCAGAGGAAGAGGGCTGAATAATCTATTCCTCGTGTAAAGACCTTGCAGAATAAAGCCTGTGACCTGTACACTGATGGTTACTCAGCCATCTGTTGGGTTGTCTGTTTCCCCACAGAACACCTAAGAATTTCTACTCTTTTCATTCTCCGTATCTTCATTCCTAGATCCATGCATCACTTTACTCCTTGTCTAGAAAGGGGAATTCCAATTCATTTCACTGCTTAGCTGAGGAAAGTATTTGAGCTCCAAGCTAAAAGGCCCACAGCACTTCCTGTCTCTATAAGTTCTATTTTTTTAATGCAAACATACAGAAAGTCATGATGCCAAAGTAGTTTTCAAGAAGAAAGTAAAAAACAGGGCAGAAAAACCGGGCAACACAAGGAGAGGCATATAAAGGGAACTGTATGAGCAGGAAGGCTGCTGACTCAGAGGAGGTGCCCTATAAATGATGGCAGAGAAAAATACATGCTAGTCACATTCCAGTTCATGCATTTTTCTGTTTACTACGCTCTTCATGTCTTACTCTGATCAATGTTTATACATAAGAATTCTTAAAGACTAGTAGTGTTGAAGACACAGCGGTTTGAGAAGCTGACAGCAAATAAATTTAAGATAAGCACTTTTATTAGACCAACTTGTATGGCTTTTGCTTGCTTTTTTAAACACGGATCTTATTCTAGCTGTTACATCATAACCAAAAATAGAAATAGTTGGAAAGGCCAGTGGCTTGGGGTTTACGATTTACAGAAATGTCAGTAATGTATATAGAATCCAAACATTCAAGTAGAAACTCTGGTACCCAAACTAATGTTAGCATATGAGGATATAATTCCATTTCAACAGAAAATCCAGAAATTACACTTTGAGCATCATAGGCACTTTGTAAATGCTGAATCAAAAATACAATTACTTTTCTTTAGAAAATCTTTCATAATGGCTAGAGGTCATCTCATTGTTCAGGTTACTCAGGACTTAGAAGAAGGTGAATTCATAGGCACTGAAACAAGTTAAGCAATTTGACTCTCTAGTTTAAGCCATTTTACTTTAAAGAAGATGCTAAAGATAACACATGATTGATGTGTAAATATGAGGTATCTCTTTCTATGTGTGTAAGATATATAGTTCCTAAGTGATGTGTTAATCTAAGGAATGTCATAAAGAAAGAAAAACATTATAGGAATAGAATTACAGTATCTTCCCAGAATAATTAAATTTTTTCTTCCTACTCACACACTCAAAAAATATACAGTAATACATTTTCTGTAATTATTTTTGTGTCAAAAAAAAATTAGACCACGGAAAGGCAATTTACTCAGTGCTGGTAATTCCGTATGTTTTAATTACTCCACTATAAGCCAACAAATATTGCTTCCAACAAATGTAATTACCTAAAAGCAGTAAAATATTCTTTATCACATCCATTGAGAGGAAAAAAAAAAAAGGACTGACCTTTTCAGAAACATTTTTAATGGGCTAGGAAAGGATCTTATGAGTGGATGCACAGCTTTTGTATACATAGATACATGTTTTCAAATGTTATTTTCCTTACAAGTGAGGAACCACTGAGCTTTAAGTGGTGGTTCAGAAACATCAGAATTATCTCACAGATGCTTTGGATTACCCTACAGTGGTGCATTTGGAAATAACAGATGAATGAAACAAATTGCCTTTTTTGTTCTCATTTTAACCATAATGCAAATTAAGCACTTGCAAGAATTTCTCAGACATCACTTAAACTTTCCATATCTCCATCCAGTTGAAATTAGTAGCAAAATTGTGTTAATTCAACAGCCTTTTCCAATAGTTGATACTAAATTCAACAAATAAAAGAATCTATTGATAATTATAGAGGAAGAATTGTAACAAATTTGTTAATCTAAAACTAAATTATAATACTAAAAAATAAAATTTATTGGAGTTCTCAAAAGCAATTTACCTTTACCAAAAGAATTCTTAAGCATAATGGAACATTGCACAAAACAAATCAAAGGAAGATAAACTTACTCATAACCAACATAGATTTATAGAAATTTTTTCTTGTCAAAGTAAACCTCTTATTTTTTTTCTATAGGATTGCAAATTCAATAATAGTAATGATGTAAGAAGATCAAAGAATACAGTATGTATTTGACAAACTGTAAATTCTAAGCTTGGAAAAAGGGAGTTGAAAAGAATGAATAAATAAATAAATAACTCATGGGAACTGCATGAAGAGGTATCTCAATTAGAAATTGAAAGGTTGTTCTCCCTTTATGCATGACACTGACAAAATGCAGTAGTCAGCCTACAATTCAGCAAGGATACTGATAAACTGGGGAGGTTAGAGGAAAGGCATAGAAACTATTAAAGATTCCATTTGGTCACGATCCAGGAGCTCAACCTGTTTACTGTAAAAAAAAAGAAAGGAAGGCTGATAGGCTATACATAGGAAGAAAACTCAACCCTACAAGGTTTTCTCTGCCTAAAACTGATGTTCAGACTTTTATCAGCACAGATAATTAACTACTCAAATAGTTTATATTTTGAAAAATTCTTCATTCCCATACTTCTTCAACACAAAACTGGGAAAACACCCATAACATAAAGGCAGGAATACTTAGTGATGATGCTACAGTTCTAACTGCATAATCCCAGCCATTCTCCCTAGTTTCAGGATATGTTTAGTGACACACTAGTAAAGTGATTCTTAAATCTGGTTTGCAACTGTGACCATACTATTTTTTTTCACCACAGACTGGGAGAGGGGAAAAGAAAAATTCTGCTAAATGGGGTTGTGAAATAACAGTCCTGTAGTGTTAGCTGGGGTTCTGATCACAGAGCATATGATAAACATCACTTCACAAGTAATTCAGAAGTAGTGCAGAACATGATTCATTACCCCATTCGGAAGACTTCAACCCAGTTTATATCGTGTTACCTAAACTTGTACTAAACATTTTCAGAACACTCTCATACAGTGGGGGAAAAAAATAATTAAAAAAAAAATTAAAAGGCCATTAAGTAAGAATCAATTACCAAAATGTGATCATACCCAAGTAGGGCTCCTCACCCTGCATGCACATGGCATGAATTAGGAAAGTGAGAAGAGCTTGAATTCCCTTGATCGCAATAAATTCCAGCTGCTAGTGAGAACAATTGGGACTGTGTGCAGCCAAAACATTCATTAAAATAATTAATAGGGGATTGAGTTGGACTTTAGGGACATCCAAAACAGCTTAAAGAAAGAGTTGCTCCTTCTCAGGTTTGATCTGACCATCACTTACCCCTTCCAGTTATCAAAACAGTTACTGGAAGTCATTGTAAGAGTAACTGAGATCATAAAGCACAGAGTACTTTAAGTCCAGGAATGGCAGATGGGTCTTCTCACACCTGGCAGCATAACCCAGGAGGTCACACCACATCACGAGCCCCTCAACCACACACGTGTCCTGCAGGTGTGACCAGAAAGAGCACAAGACTCACAGGGGCAATGTGGGATACTTACCAGGAATTATAATAGCCAGAAACAGTATAATTTTAAGAATATGCTTTTCATTTACAGCTTACATGACACATTGATATTAGTACTGGGGACCATTTGCCAACAGAAATTACGGGTAATGTTTCAGCAGTTTGTCTCATGAAAAAGCTGGCACATGTCTGTCAAACTGCCTTGTATTTTGCTTCTGTTTTCAGGATTTCTTTAATGAAGTTTATGATCTGATTCTGTAAGGTTTGCAAAACTCTAGTTAAAAGACATTCCTAATAAACATTCCCCACAAGGCAAGAGGAATGCCAGTATCCTTCTCAGAATCCTTCTCAGCTGAAGGTTCAAAGAACATTCAGCAGCAAGGGAAAATAATCAGTTCCTGGAGTGCTGGGAACATTCCAGTATTGCTAATCAGAAATTACTTAATTTAAGACTGAAATATACAAAATACCTATCAATATTTTCTGAAGAAGCTTTTTTGCATTTGCCTATCTTTTGATAAACTAAGACAAAAGCATATTTATTTTCCACATAGAGAACAAAATAATGGCAGAGTTTGTAAAAACTGCCTCATTTGAAATCTTTCAGCCTTTTCAATGTCATTGATCATCACAAACATCGATTTATACACAGTGTTGGTACTGCTCCAGGACAGGTGCTCAGCAGGAATAGAAGATGTGCAAGCTTCCTAACAGTGTAGGGTTTCTGAGCACATCTTGCCCAGCCTACTACTTCTTTATAAATAATTTTCCACTAACTCATAGATCAGAGAAATTAAACTTGTGTTTCAAGAGGAGAAAGCAGATGGCATTTATGCTCCACCCTAGTGACCGAGTGTCACCAGGAAGGACAGAAGAGTTCTGAATTGCTGAATATAAGCTTGAAATCCTTATTTCTGCTTGTGAACCTTCCCCATCACCACACCACACCTCAGAAGTAACCACAATTCAGACTCAGGCTCAAGAACTGCTCTCTGCTTGTCTCCATGACAGGAGATACCAGAGTCCTCGTATGAAGGACGATGCTGCATGTAGGACAGGCATTGATCATCTTTCTTGCCTTTTCTGGCTACCATTAAGTAAATCTGGGGTGATCACCCTGTGCCATGGCCCATCCATACTCCAGACAAGCACAGGTACTGTAGTTTTCCCAATTAACCACCTTGCAACATGCTCTCTCTCAAACCAACCCCATGGTCACAGCTTGCTTTGGGCCAATATGCCATTGGGTTTGTGCTGCATCACACATAGATGAACGTGCCCTGGCCCAGGTGCCCTCAGACAGATCCACATGGCCTGCAGGATCAAAAGGGCCTCAAAGAGGCTTTCAGAAAAATGTCCTGTTTTCTGGTGAGCTCTGCTGTTTAATCACGTAATTACAATCCAAGCTAAGAGTATAAATGGTCATGTGTCTACATTTAAGAAGAAACGCACTGCATGAAAAAATAAATAGCCATTTGCTGAGCCACAGATGCCATCACAGCATTAAAAACTTCAAGAGGAAGGAATTTAAAAATAAATAAATAACCACACTTAATTGCTATGCAACTCTTCCACAGTTCTGGTTTGATGGCTGGATCTGGACATGTGCTGGAGGAGAGGAGGCTGCAAGCAGAACTCGCCTGCGTGGCCCAGCAGTCAGAGCAGCCCCAGGTTTGCTACGCTGAAAGCAGCACTAATGAAGATGGCCACAGAAAACAGCTCCATTAGGTGCAGCCCTGAACACAGGACACCGAGGCAATGGATTCGTAACACATCGATGCAGCTAATGCATTCCTACCCTTTGCCAAAGGGATTGAACCTTTTAAAAATACAGCTGATTTGATCTGAAAGCTCCTTTGTAAATACTTCAGCCACTTGAATGGGGAAAAAAGAAAGTTAAGAGAAACACTGTATCTTAAAAAAAGTTCATTGTGAAGACACTATGGCAACTCAGGGGAAAAAAGGAAGAGAGAGAGAAAGAACGATGACAGATGTGGAGAAAATAGCACCACCATTGCAGAGAAGGAAACAACATTGTAATTATACCAGCTTCTTTTTCCTTTTTATTATTATTATTCAAAGTTAATGTTTCATTGTATCTCACACCTGCATTTATTGTGAACAAATACACATTCAAAACTGCTTAAGATCCAAAATGAGCAAGAAGAAAGCATGCGGGTTTCAATGTTAAATTCAACTGCCACACTGTAATGCCAGTTGGAAGATTATTTTTTTCTTCCTCCCACTTGCATCCAAGACTGGCAGTACGCTCCCATCCTGGGCCTTAGCTTTCCTCGTGTCTGAAATGTCAACAGAAGCTCTGCTTTTTGATTTCCCTGCCCACCTCACGTATCTTCCCAGCTTGTTTCATTGTAGATATCAGCCTTTGATGGCAGGCCAGTGTTGCAAGAGGTGGCAGAGCAAGGGCCCAGGAAAGTAAAGCTGCTTCAGCTAACATCCAGACTCAACTGCAACATCTCTTTTGGTGAAGTGAACAGATTATACAGAGAGTATCGTGCAATGGGGGAAGACAGAGGCAAGTAAGAGACCATAAACATTTCTGTCAGCCTCAACTAGTTGTCAGTGTACAAAAAGTCGTCAAGAAAAAGGTTGCAAGGAAAACAAGAAAAATTTGTGGTATCTATGACAATGGCAGAGGGGATAACTATTCCTGACAGAAAAAGAAGAGAAATAAATGCGTGACTCTTCAGAGAGCTAAGTACAGAGATGGAAAACACACAAACGTAACAGAATACCAAATACAAATGGGTACATAACAAGGGGATGGAGAACAAAGCACAAGAAAATGCCGTAGAAGAAACTGAGGAACTGATTGTCAGATAAAAAGATAGAGAGGGTAGAGAAAATAATGCCCACAAAGAAAATCTGTTTACAGACATTACGGAGCAGGACTATATTCTACTTTCTGATTCTTTTTAAGCTGTTTGCTACTGTATTTTTTTTTTCTCCATAATCTGGGGAACCATACAGAAGAATGAATACTTTCTCTGTGACTGTCCAGCACTGACACTGTAACTAGAGATGATGCTCAGATACACTCAGACGTATGAGCCACACAAAGTGACCTTTAAACAACAGGGAGACTGCAGGAAAGGAATCTGAAAAAGGCAGGGAGAGTCTCTCTGACAGCCTATGTATTTTAAATTATTCCCCCCGTCCCCCCCGTCCCCCATAGTTCCTTTAACATTCCTCAAATGTGTATTATGCATAAAAGCACCAGAGAAGCCTACTTCAACATGCTTTTGACATTAGCTGAGGTTCAGTTATAAATAGTAAGCTAATAAGTTTTCAAGAGGAAAACTAAAATCTTGAAACCTTGCTCCTTTCAAGCATTCAACTACTTTTCAATTAAAGGCTACTGTAGGACAAATTTGAAAATCACTCCTAAAAAAAAAAATAGTGCTTTTCTCTCAGGACTCACAGGAAATAAATACAGAATATAATATGGAGAGTAAGAACTGCAAGAGAAAAAAATATATATATACACACAGCCTTCTGAATAGAATATATTTGTTCATAGGAAGAATACTTCATACATTTTAAATGTTGCTCTGGTATACTTGTCACTCTTTGTACTTGATGATCTGCAAATGTTATTTCAGAAGCCGTTCAAGGGTTGATTTAAATATCATGATAGAAGTGAAACATCTTAATTTCCATACACCCTTCTTGTTTTCATTTTGCAGAATTTGTGATGGGACTTTTCACATCATATAAAGCACAGTTCTTTATGAAAATCTCATGTTTAAGTTAGATTCTGACAGTCTTGAGAACAATAAGAACACTTTTTGACAGTCTTACAGAAATACTAGTCTACTATCATAAAAGTCAACAGAAGAATGAGATGAAAATAGGATCCAGTCCAAATTAAATTTTAATTATACTTGTTTGTGTGTGTTTATGTGCATATGTACATGTGTACACGTGTAACCAAAAAAATCCACCTACAGAGAACTGTTCATAAAATCACATCCTTAGCTTGTCTTTCCATATTAGTAAATGTGTTTACTTCTACTAAGATGACGTGAAATTCATACTGCAAAGTAAATCCTGACCTTTCAGAAACTAACCGTGATCACACCGTTAATGTGCCATCCCAAATTCTGCAACCTACTCTCACTAAGGTATAAATATGTATATAAAACTGCTATTTTCAACAAACACTTCAATGTTGTGGACATGGTGCTTTCCAGCAGGAAATTCTCCCTCTAGAATTCTTTTAAAATTCATGTTATAAAACCATACTTCTAAACCAGCCTCTTTTTCTCTCCTTCCAGGAACACAGTGTTTCTGCCATCTGTAACCAGCAAGGATTCACATCTGGGTTTTAACTCATGTCAGTGGACATAAGGGAATTGCCACTGTTTAAAATGCGTTTTTAAGTGAAAAGAACCTGAAACCTCAGTGGCTTCCACTGCAACCTGAACAATTCATCTTTACAGCCAGAAAACTTATAGCAGTTGAGCACAAACTCTTACAGTGAACCATACAACATTGTGTTCAATTATTAGGAGATTAATTACTTAACAAAGCATTTCTATTTACTGTATTATTTACTCTCACCTCAGAGCAGAAAAGCAAAGCATCTCCAATTTTAAAACAGCTGTGCTAAAAGCCTACTTCAAGGAACTCATTACTGAAAGCCACATACCAGACTTCACTTTAAGTTTACTATTGTTCATTCTTTTCTCATAGACCTTTCACAGTGTGCTACTGCCTTATAATGCTGCTCTGTTCCCAAAAGACTGTAAACACATTTGCAAAAACTTCATTCCCAACCATCCATCTCATTTTTTTGAAGATTAGCTGTAGTGCAATTGCTGTATCTCCAGTACTCTACACTTGGCTATTAAAATGCTGAGCTACCAGTTTTCAGCAACTCCATCTTTTAATATCCAGGGAAGCTCTGCATAAGTATAGTAAATTGCCTTTATGGTAAATTGAAAGACGAGAAATGAAATTATAACAGTAAAATGTTAGTTACATTGCAACAACTACCAAGTAGTAACAATGGGAATATCAAAGCCAACAATTATTACTTGAGAAAATAAAAGATTAAAACATACATGATGAGCTCAATACCTAGAAACAGCATTTGTTCTATAATACAGCCTCTAAAACCTCCACTGAAAAAAATCACATCTCACTGGCACTGGGTCTTCCAACAAATGTAGAGTAAGATACAGTTATTACTCACTGGTTTAAGGTCACATCTAGGATGAAAGATGATCCAAAAGCATCAACCTGGAAGCTGGCTCGAGCAATGTGGGTAGACTGCAATATTGAAAAGACTGGAATTAGTGAATGCAGGAAGTAAATCTATTTACTATGTAACAATATGCCATTAACTAAATAAAATTGCATTGAAATAGACAAAGCAGTCTATGATAATGAATAGAAGATCTGTTCCTGAATCCACAAGGTGTATTCAAGAATTTCCAAAACCACAACCCGTGACTGGGAGCAACCCCCCCTCTTAATCCATCCACACTGTAGGAAGCAGCATTTTGAAATTCCATCCCAGGCGAAACCCTGACCAAAGGAATAGTGGAAGACTGCAGCTGGCTAACATGTTACTCATTCCTTAACCTGACTCTGGACACAGACTGCTGGAGAACAGCTGATATGTTACTGATTTGGTCAGATTGGGACATACTCACAAATCTCACCAACATTACCTGAAAGAAACTATTTATTCAGACAGATTTTCATTTAAATCTGTATAGTGAGGTGATAGCAATAGGCGAAAATCTGATTACATTTTCTGTAAAGCTCTGACTCATCATCCTGTAACCCACCTCCTCCAAAAGGCTCCCAAAACTCCAACCTCCTGAGTAGTCACTAAAAGCAAAGAAAAATGCATGCTAGAGAAACATCTTTCTTTCCTTTCTTCCCTTGCTTTCTCTTTTTTTCCACATATTTTCCCTGAATTAACTGCTTTCATTAACTCCTGTAGAGGACAAACATGGGAATACTCATGATCTGCCAGAAATAGAATATTTATTTCAGTAGTAGTGGAAGAAAATACTCAGCTATGCAATCGAAATGCAACAGTTATTTCTAGACCTGAAAACTCCCCAGAAATGGAACAGACATGTTATTTAACTAATCAATAAGAAAAAGCTACTTTCAGATTTTTTGGAGCCATTTCAACTTTGTTCGTATCTTCTTTCCACTGAAATCTGCACATTAAGATTTGAAGCATGCAGACAGAGGAATCTAAGAAGAAACACTGCAGAACCACTTACAACTCTAAACTACACTTCTCTAAATAAATGCAATACAGGATAGTACAACTGTAACAAATGATTTATTGAAAACTCTGGGAAGCACAGGACAGGATGGGATAATGTGAATCATCAAATTCACTCTCTCTAAAACTGCTGGCAGGTTTTCAATAGCCATAAAATCCAGAAGAGTTTAGAATACCAGTTTCCCTGGAAAAGAATGGCAACAAAGAAATAGAAAGCCTAGAGAACCAGGATGTTTTTGTTTATTAGAGTTTTCAGCTGCCCTAAAGCAGAATTTTCTTTTTCTGTCTACATACATAAGCATGAGTATGAATAAATAAAAAAAGACAACCACCATGAATGCATATTTACGAAAGGAAGCTGTCAGTCAAGACAGCTTCTCTTATTAGAGGTTGCTCAGCAGAGTGCCCTCTACAAAAATGCCCAGTTGTGCCACTGCAGTGAATGTGCACTCAGAATTGCATGATGAGAAACTGCACATATTTACATAAGTTTAGAAGCATGCAGTATTAACTGGAAAGCTTCTTAGAAGGCCTTCCAGTAGATAGAATTTGCAGAGTCAGATATCCCTTCAGCTATTCCCATTACACCTAACCTGCCTGGTAATACAGGCCACAGGTCTTTGCTAAGTGGTTCTTGCAATTTCTAGGTGAGTTAAGAGCATCTCTTTTGAACAAATGTATCATCTTTGACCAACTATCTGAATATAATGCACAGTTTAACTTATCTGGGTAAATAATTTCAGTAATTAATTATCATAAATATTAAATCCTACTTTCTATGGGAGAAAAAAACTTAGAAAAAAAGCCAAGAAACTAGTCCCAAGTGACCCGTGACATGGCTGGCTGGTATCTGCAGTGGATACACCCACAGCACGTACAACTACCCCCATGTAGAACCACCATTTAGCTGTTTCTGGCCTGTGGCGGCCAGCACAAAGCCACAAATAAAGCAAAAACAACTGTCAACAAATGATCACATTAGCATTTGTATTTCTTCTCCAACTCTTAGGCAGCAGTTTGATTTGAATTACTTTAAAATTCTATCTTCTTTTGCTTGCTAGATATGAATTTTTAGGCTGCTGCTCACAAAGAGGATGTGACAGGTGAAGAAACAAGTCAGGTGCTAGGGACCAATACTAGTTTGTCATTTCCTTGTTCCACTGCAGCATGTTTGCTAATCTTAACTAACCTTCATTTATCTATCTGCATCGCAACCACCCATTTCTGATCAAAGGAGTAATAGCAGCCTTAGCTGTTCGCTTTTCATCATTACATTACCAAATGCGAAGAACATTCTACAGTACTTTATTATTTCTGTTTGTTAACAGCATAACTACATATGCCATCATTTAGCTCTGTGTACACAGTCTTCTATATGACCATATGCCAGTACCAAAAGAGAATTCGTCAGTAAGGAAGAATATAAAAAGCCTAACATCAATTTGTAAATGTACATCCACTGAATGTAGCCTTTGTCATTAAAAATTATTCACCTTATTCACTGTAAAAGCAAAAAAAAAGTAGGGTTTTTTTGGTTCGGTTTTGGTTTTAACTGCTAGGTATATTGCACTATATCGATTTGGTCTGGGAAATTTCCTCCCTTGAACACATCTCCAAGATAAACAATTACAAGGCTAATGTAATTCTGAGGTGACCCTGGACCACAGTTATTCCCTGACAGAAGCTGTTAATGTGGATTTAAGGGAGAAAATGCCTATTAATAAATTAAGATGAGAAACATTACACAGATGTAACCACCTCCAAGACAAGTGGTGCAAACACAGGAAGTTCACCATTAAATTTAAGCTCAAGTTCAATTGAGTGTATCTCAAATGTATCTCAAACCTACTGAGATACCAAGATGCATGTTTTGGATAGCCGGACAAACTCAGCCCTTTCCAGAAATCGCAGCCCTTCCTTCAACCAGTGTACTGGGGGCTGCTGACAAAAAGAGACAGTTCTACTCCATGCTGGCCACGTGTTCCCACCTGCTCTCCCTTTTCAGATTGTGTGACTATCCAGAAAGTCAGATCAACATCAGAAAACTAATCATTACTTAGAGTGTACCCATTTTCTGTCAGACAAATAAGTTGATCCTGATAAACTATAGACACATCATGGATAGATGCAATGGAAAGAAGTTGGAGGTGAGGTGCAAGAGAGAGAGAGACTCCCCTTTTCAATGGCAGCTGACAGACTTCATTCAATGTAAAGAAAAAACCTGCACCTTAAGAGTGTCAGCCAGTACAATTTTTAGGACAATTCTTCTGAATATCTAGTTAAGAACCACAAAGAAATGGGGTTTTAAAAGTCTTGGCTCAACATTATTTTCAAGCACATCTACCTGCCTGCTCAGTGAACAGATAAGATGGCCAGTTGCAAAGGAAGCTTACACTCATGGACACATGTCAATAAATTAAGCCAAAAAAAGGAAATCAGCACTTTTCTTCCATCTATAACACCTCATTCAAGCAGAAGTAACAAAGACACCTGCAAAGGCTCCTCTAAACCACTGAAGCAAGACAATCAATTATGTCATTCAGTTCTCAAACCAAGGAACTTTCTCAGAAAATTCGAGGCTTTTTCAACAACCATAGGTGTGACACATTGACGCCTGACAACTGAGTCATAAAAGAAGAGTTCTTGGAGATCAGGAGAGATGCACTCAATGCAGAACATGAACAAGAGCCCAGAAAGGAGAATCTAACAACTTAATGGAAGAGCACAGTGCCAACACAATCAAAAAGTTCTGCAATTTTAATGTCATGCAACTGAAGGAGGAAAATATTGGTAACAACTCTGAAATTAGCTACAGTACTTTAAGATGCAATTTCTAGTGGCCCATGAAGTGCATTACCCTGCCAGCCCCTCTACAGAAAATACTAAGCATCCCACGCATCCAGTGCAACTACGCGGGAGCTAGCTTTCGTCAAAGATCACAAAGTTCAAGCATCTCAGTGAACATCTGAAAGGAATCAAAAGTAAATGGAGTGAAAAGGATTATTTCAAGTCACTAAGCAAAAAGATATTTTATCTGAAACAAATGTTAAAAGCTCAAATGCTAGTGGTACGCAAGCCTTCCTGCTAAACAAGAGGGATGCTATACCAATTATTTTAAATCACCTGCTCTGTGCCTCAGGGATCACTGCAGTATCAGAGCAGATGAGGAATCAGTACCAAGCAGGACTATTTATTATCACAAAGAAACGCAGCAGAATAATGATGATTTCTGATACAGTCCCTTCAGTACTTCTTCTAGGGATCCGCTTACTCCAGAAACTGGCCCTGAAAAATGAGTATCTGCAAAGAGAATGCACTTACATAAAGTACAACCAACGTGTATCATTACAGATCAATGGTGACACCCACTGCACTTTACTGTAGGTAACCTGAAATATGTTTTGAAGATTTTAATTTCAAATAGGTCAAATATTTTAAGCACCAGTGAAACATCTACAAGCCACACACTCTTTTTAATAATCAAACTAAAAAGAATTTCAAAGGGAAACATTTTAGACATTTTAATCACATTGTGTACAATTAGTTGGGTGTTGAAAGCAGCATAGGAACACATTGACTAATATTTTTCCTCATTAAAATAAGGAAAGAATAAAAAATATATGGTGACATAATGTGAAATCCCTCACAAGATAGGTTTCTTCTGAAGTATCCTTCATAAAGCTTTTTAGTAAGTTTGCTACACAAGACAAGAACAATTTCTATCAAAAGAGAATAATGTCTTTAAAAAAAAAGGAGAAAAATCTCATTTATATGTTTGCCTTTTTACGTAAAGAATTTACCATTTACTGCTATTTATAGCATTGTGGTTTGTAATGAAAAGATGCTGATCAAATTTGTAGACTCGAAAGCATCAAGAGCACCAAGACAGAAAACAATAAAGAATATTATAGCAAGAAAGAGCTTAAAAGCTCTGTTTCAGAACTCATAAGGACAATGAGGTTTTACAGCAGGCATTCTGGGAGTCACTCACATTTAAAAAAAATAGATTCCTTAGATATTAATTTAACTCACCACCACCCCCCACTTAATAGAATAGAAACCTTAGCTCATTAAAAATCATTTCAGTGTGTATGAAATAATTGTTTCTTAACTTTAGTAAGGACACAGGTAAGTCTGTGGGAAATCAAAATAAATACATTAATGAAAATAATTAAAAAATACTAAACATTTTATGTAGATTTACCTAAAAAAAAAAATTCTTGTTTTGAAAATAGTCATTACACTTAAACTTATGCTACAGTAGAGGAATACAGTGTTAATTAGCAAACATACATATTATGAAAGACAATTTTCAGCCTCAGTTGTGTTGTAATGAGTCCAGAGTTGTGCAGTATGTTGTTGCTGTATACAAAAGATTTGATCAAAAATTTACTTTTCTACTTGTACTGGGAAGAATAAAAATTTTGCTCAGAGGCAAAATTCAGAAATTAGCCTAGGTCCAACAATAAAAACAAATACCTCCAAGCCAAAGAATCTTTCTTTAAAAATATACATTGAAATACAAATGCAACATGATTTCCTCAGGCTCTCTCTATAGCCATTTGCAAATATCTAAATTTAATAAAAAAATCAGTCTCCTTAACTGGATTCCCTTATCACACCACAGTAAAGAACTGCAAAATCTCGTACTTTCCCTAGAATTCTCAAAATATTTATAGGCACTCATTTACTATATTAATCATCACTATTTGTCATTCTTCATGCAAGCTCTCTCTTTGTATCTATTGCACAAATATAAATATCTATGGGGCTTTTTTGGGGGGGTGGGGATGATGGAGGAAGAAGTTATTTAACAAAGAAAAACTGCAGACTAGAATCCTGGTTTGATTAAAAGGCTTTTACAGCTGCCTCTTTGGCATACATTTAGTAAATAAGTCATTTATTCTGAGGAAAAGCTAGAAATATGAAAAGATTTTAAGATGTCCATGTTAATTTTTGAATCCTGGTCCTGGATCACATATCTGCTCTCCATGCCAAATGAGGGTGGGGCACAGGGAGAGTTAAATACCATCAGCCGGAGCACAGTGCCATGGCCCAGTTCACTTGGCGGAGTTTCACCAGCTCTCAGCAGACAAAGATCTTTACAAAGTCATAAACATGACCTAAAATAGCTTTTCTGCACATAAACATCATAGTATCAATTAAATCAGAGACTGAAGCAAGGACTACTTGTATCTCTAAAATGCCAGTAATTATTCTTCTCAGTAGAAGGAAAAAAAAAAAGAAAAATGTATCTCACTATTTTTTGTGGGTTTGAAATCAGAGGCTGTTTGAATTTACTCAAGACAATAAAAAGGTCCCAGAAATATGGAAGTGGGGAACAGCACCAGGAAAAAGCAGTCCTGAGCACAAACCAACTTGATGTATTACTGGAGGTCCAATGCCTCGGTCACAGCATGGAGGTCCTGCGGAGGTGTCATGTCAAGATGTGATGGACCTGGCTATATCTGCTCACATATCTCACTATAGACCTCCATCCAGCAGTCAAAAACCATGAGCATCTTTTAACAGCTACAGCAAACTGACTAAGAAAAAAATAACTCTTATTTTACCCTGAAGATTTCTTTTCTTGCTCTCCTTCCTCACCTCCACCTCATTCTTCTCAAAAAATCACCCAAGGTTAAATGATGGAGCAATGAAGACAAGAAAACTAGTGGTCTGTCACTGATAGCAAATTTAGCATCACCTGATCTCACAGATCTGAAAGGACAAATTTAAGTAACTGAGTGGCCAAGATGCTGCTTCCCAAGAGGCAATCTAACAATTGTTTCCAGCACCAGAAAAAAAACGTGGTACTCGGTCTTACACCTGCTGCTCTTTTCTGTATAGATGATGATGTTAACTTGACTAAGAAAATTTTAGTCATAACTTTTGATTCCCTATGAGACTAATTACTGTAAATTCTGTTGTTGTGAAAGTCTTCTTATCAGTGAAAGTAAGAACTGCAAGAACTGCACTTTTTTTTTTTCTTCCTTTTTCTGAAAGGGAAGAAACAACAACTCATGTATAAAAGGTCACATTTAACTAATGTGCAAGAGGTCTTAAATATACCATATATATGCATTTGACAAGGTTCTTCATCTAGACTATTGCCTAGGAAAAGTATGATAAAATAGCTTATTATAAGGGTGATTAATAAAGTATTTGGTTACAAAAAGGAATCAAAGGAAAGTCATGAATGAAAACTTGCAAAGTTCAGAATATATTCCTGCCATACAAAACCTTTGATGGCTACAGAAGAACCCACCTCTAACACCAAGACAGGGAGCAGAGCGGAGACCAGCCCGTAATATGGGGACACTACAGTTTCCACTGCCCACACACACACAGAGCACTATAGGGTCCAGAGGGTCAAATATAACATGAAGAGCAACACTAAATACAACAGCAGTAGAGCAACACATTCCACCTATCTCACTTGCTACTACAGACTTGACTATGCAACCAAATGGTGAACCTACTTCTTTGTGAAAAAAGCATAAGGAGGTCAAAGGGAAAGGACTCAAACAAGGAAAATCTCTCTTCAATGCAATACTCCATCTCCCAAGGATGCCTGGCAGTTTCAAGTGGGCAGAACCCAAGGGAGCTGCTACTTGTGCACAGCTGCAGTGCGAGAGGCAAGCAACCAATGCACAATGCATCTTCAGGGAGAAAGAACACAAAACAAGGGCAGCAACACACGTGACATAGGATGAACCCATCCGTATCACTGCATCATTCTGCTGTAGAAAGGACTGTTGTCTCAAGGACACCATTAAGACAAGAAGGAAACATCAACGGATCTAACAGTCAAGAGGAGGGAAGTCATTTCCCTTGACAAAGCAGATGGCACCTCAAAGGCATTTTTAGTTCCATGTTTTCCAAGCTCTTCTCTTTCCCAGGAATCAATAATATTTAGAGAAAGGCCCCTTTTTCAGCATCGCTTGTAGTCTTCAGAAATGAAGGAACAGAGTTCTACTACTAGAGGAATCTGCAAAAACTCTCCATAAATGTTGTCTTTACATTACAAATAAAACATTCAAACATAATAAAGACTGCACACTAACTTAGCTCCTTTATACAACAAGTATCAGTGACCAAAACATTTTTCAGTAACACAATGATATATTCCAAACATTTTCAACTAGTCTTACCTTCAGTTTATATACAGAAAAAAAAAAAAAAAAGCTTACCAAAAGATTAGCTCTCTTCCCACTGGAAGTAACAAGCACACTCTGACACTTAGAGCCTACCAGCATGGAAAATTTACCCACAAATGGTTCTCAGGCAACAGAAAATTTACTAACATTTTGTCAGCACCACAGGCTAAGAAGAGCTTGACAAAACTTGCGGACTCTTAGGCATGCCAATACATTGCTCAATCAACTCCACAAGTAATACTTTTTAAATATGACTCAGCCTTTACATTCAAGTACCAAAGTCCTATTTAAAGTTTAAAAGTGCGAGAAAAGCACAGCTGAAAATCCCTTTTCCTCTTGATACAGCCGCCTAGGTGATCAAAATGAATCAACATTTGCACTGTATATATTTTCTGAAACAGTTGATGGATTTTTTTCATTTCCACGGAATTTCAGGGGTTGAAATACTATGAAGAGACATTTCTGGAACAGACTGTGTTCCTGCATACTGCTGTTCTTCTGGGCAATTTTTAAGCTGTTAAGTAAGGGCTGTAGCCTTCACGTTCACATACATCACATTTTCAGAATCAAGGAACCATGAAAAGGCATTTACCCACACAAACTTTTTCTAAGTTTTGTATTAGTATTACATTCTGGAATATGCTTTTTCTAAAGCATGTTCACTTGCTACACTTTCCTGGTCTGGTAACATTCATTCCATTAAAAAAAAAATAAAAAATTGGTGTATGTAGACAAACCAGAGCTGGTCAGAGAAATCACCAACTTTCACTGCCTGATGGTAAATGCCCAGCAGCAATGCTGTGCTTCTTAACTTTCTTTAAGCAAATCCAATTTTCAAGTTGGAGTCCTACTTACTCGACACTTGAAAAGCTCTACATTATTTGCCACTTTGCCTTCTACATAATCATGTCTTTAATTTCAGGTGACACTGGATTTCCACATGAACTTATCCAACCAGCTAATGATGGAAGTGCACACCTCAGCCTGGCAAAACCCATCCTATCAATGTGCTCAGCACATCCATGCAGCTTTTCCTTTGCTGCTCAGCACTAACAGTTTCTGGGAAAAAACATGAGCCTTCCCCCACACAGCCAGCCCACCAAAGTATTAAAAAGCTTGCACAGATGTAATCTCTACGCACAAAGTTCTCCTCTGCACTGAACCTGCCTCAGTCTGAAGAAAGAGATGTGGTTCCACACCTAGCTGTGGTTCAGCACAGCTGCTACTGCACAGTTCATCCCTGCAGCAGCGTTTTCTCCACCTCAGACCAATGCAAATATTGCAATGGCTTCAGAGGAATACTATCAGGGAGCATCTGTGGCTATGAAGAGCAAAACAGTTTCTGTAAGGTCCTTCATGACTATATAATCTTGTTTTATGAGAGTAAGCCACAGTTTTTGGAATATCTCTTTTTTTTCAGATCTGCTATGGCAGAAGCAAGAGAAGGTATCACAAAACAGAGATTTCCCATGCAGCCCTTTTACTCAGACTAGGATTTTAAAAAAGTACCCATTTCATCTAGTAACTCCTCAAAATCTGAGTCCTGATAGGATACTTCTGTAACATGAACTCTGAAGCAGCAGCTACCAGAGGTTCTTTGTAGGATGATTATTTTTGACATATAAATTTATTGTCATAACAAATCTCCTTATCAAGTAGAGAAAGGCTTTTCCTGAAATGAACTTGCAAAGAAGTAGAAATTTGAAATACTCTTTGCCTATAAAATACCAAAACACACTATGAATATATATATATTATAAAAGGTGTATTTGAAAGTTTCTCCTACATAAGAAATCAAAGGTCATTCTCAATGCCCTTGCACCATGCAGCAATTGCAGCCAAGTTTGGCTTTCAGCACTTCTTTTGCTTTTTAAGAAGGCAGGACCTGCACCAAGAGTATTGTCATTTTAATTGACATTCATGAAATAGAATATTGCTATGTTGGTGAAGTATCTCATCCTTACATGAATATTGCAGAACTGCATACATTGAACATGAAGTATCACACAGAACTCCATACATTGAACATATAGTAAAGCATCATGCACATTTTGTCAAATGCCTTGTAAACCTTAAGGGAAGCGGAAGAGGCAACAAGACGAAGAAAAACAAATCTGGCAGTACACCAAATGCATATTGTCTTGTTCACTACAGCCTCAGTCTCAGTTCAGCCTCCTCCCCCTCTGTTTTTACCCAACACAGGAACTTATAATACCATCAGAAGCTGACAGCATCAGAACAGAAAGCAAGAATATTTTAAACAAAGTCAGCACCTTCAGAAGCACCTGCAAAGACTGGGGATATCCTGTTCAAAGACTAGAGCTAGGCCAAGAGGTCAGAGAATCCAGTAGCAAAGACTAGGCAATGAACACAACTCCAAGTGCGAGCAGAGCTATGTGAGCTCAGCATGACAGAGCAGAGTTTATTTGCAATTGATTATGAGAAAAAAAGAAGTTAAGAAATCTGTAAGCCATGCTTCCAAATCTATGTATAGAATTGTACAATTTGGTCACAGGCAATTAAAGGATGCAGACAAACAAAGACAAATAAATACTGTGCTGAAAATTACTGAGTCACTCTGGACTACAAACAACGTGTACCTCTATCTCCAGACACAGTCTGGTCCTGGAGCCCCTTCACCAAAGGCTCCTGAAAACCAGATCATCCCACTTACTCACTAGGAAGGAGTAGATAACTGTTAAGTTAGACTTGGGGTTGAAGGAAGCAATCTATTGGATGAAGGCATGTAGAAGTCTGGTACTCTAATCTTCGCCTGGAAAATTAGTATTCTCTCTTCACAAACAGAATATTCAATCCTACGATCATGATCCTGTGATCCAATGAAAATTATTAATAAAGAGGTCCTCCAAATCAGGCGCTGATGTAGAGTTATAAACTCAGGTTTGCAAAGGCATACCTTCTGCTTTGTTTTGCTCTCCTTCTCCAGGCAGAAGAACAAACACAAGTAGTGGGGACAAATGCTTGCATATTCCCACCTTTTAATGAAGAGCATGCCTGCACAGTTATGTCTAAAGGAAAGTATTAAGAAACTTACGATTTCCCATGTGCTTCTTACAACACCAAAACATGTCTGGAGGCATGAAGTTAAGAGGTTCCTTAAAATGTTCATAGTATAAGCTTTCTTTCTTTTAAACACAAAAATCTTAGCTTAGTCTTTAATGAACACCCCTGCCACTAGAGGCCGTTCATCTTCTAATAGGCTTACTTATGCAACAGCAAATTGAGTGTCCATCGCTAAAATCCTGGATTGCATTAGTGATAGTATTAATATTAGCATATTCTCAGATATATCCTATCTTGATTACTCTTTAGATTAAGCTCTGTGCAGCCACTAATAGGCCCCCTTTAGGGAACAGTGAAATTGAAATTCAGGAATGTCACAGATAGTGTTAGTGACTCTATTCAGCAGTGGAATTAAAAGCAGAAACCCGAAGTTCACTACATGCTGTACACTAAAACATCAGTGATATAAACATATAATAGTGTGAAACATTTGCCTTGTGCTGTTGTCTGAAGTACAGTAATCTTGGACAACTACAGCTGTATGCATGTTGATTTTCTTTCTTAAGCAATTACATTCTGGGTTTCTAAGCTGAGTACATAGTCTATTTCCTTTACTATTTAACAGCAAAGCATGCATGTCGAGAAGTCCCTCAGTAGTTACAAGAGCACAAAAAAAACACAACAAAAAAACCCAAGAGAGTTGCTAGAGAAAAACCTTAACAAATGATGAAAAAACCCATGCATTTTTAGATACCTGCCAACCATCACTTCCTAGTCATTTCTGCCTTAAATTCCCTTCTTTCACCTCCTTTTCTCATATTACACTCCCCTGGCTCAACTCCATCATAAGGCTGTTCTGAAACTCCTGATCTGCAAAAGCCACGCTTTGCTTCTGCTTTCCCCTGAATGAACATCTTCACTGCCCTTTGTGCAGTTCCAAATTCATGCTTGCATCCCTCTTGTACAACTTCTGCCCTTTCTGCAGCTCAAGCTTTCATCCAGGAATTAAAGGAATCCGATCCGATTTAATGCGACTTCCTTCTCTCCAGCTTATCTCTCTCTCCTTTTATCTCTATTCAATTCAAAACACAATTACATTGTTTTACATTTAACTCAACAGCTACAGCCTCACTGTCTAGTCCTCTGACTGCACCATCCCACTGAGGCATCTTTCACTCTTCTAGGCACAGCTGTCTCTCCTTCAGCCATCAGAAATTCTTCCTGAATGCTCCAAGAAGCATCCTCCCCAAACTAATTCACAAGGCTCCCCAAACTAATTCACAAAGCTTTGGTTTGAAATCTCTATTCAAGAGTTTTTCTAACTCTGATACACAGATTTCTAAAGACTATTAGCAATGAATAGAATAGGGCATGGGGACAGTCAGACCATATTCAACCATAAAACAAACTAATGTAAATGAAAAGTGTATTGATGGAGAGCACACCTCTGTTGCCCTACCCTTTCTATGCCACTGGTCTTGAACTGTTAACTCTTTGGGCAGGCATTGGTGTCTCTTCATATGTGAGCAGAATCCAGCACTCTTCACCTTTATAACCCACGTGGCTTTCACCAGCCACCTAAAACCAACCACAAAAGTAAACTAAGTCCGTAACTGTGATAAGCATTGTGGCAGAGATGAAGGTGTTGTGTTTTTTTATAAAAAAAGTCAGGATATTAAATTACTCAACTGCAACACCGGTTACTGAAAAAACACGTTCCTAAAGACAGCTTCTACAAAACTTCAGTTAAGCAAAGGCAGCCATGCTGCTGGTCCATTACTGGCAAGGGATGCAGTATCCTGCAATTAGGATGTAACCATGCCCTGTGTGAGAAACACGGAAAATTGTTACTGCCCCACTCAGTCTGACTTGCTTTCACTTCATAATCTTCTTCCTCCAGATCACTGCCAGCTACTGCAGTGGGTAACAACCATAAGAAAGAATGGAACAGGCTGTGGATGTTTTAAGCAGCGGAGGGAAAGTTCTTGATCAGGAGGAAAAGTTAGCTGTTGCACGCAGAGCTTTACAGTGTACAGTGTAAGCTTGGTGTAGGGCAGAGATTGTTGTGAAAGAAATGCACTTAATCCTAAATATTTAACCCACTAATGTTACTTCTTTTCTGGCTGGAGTAATGTTAATACTAACAACTTCACTAAATGAGGGTGACTTCGTTTTTTTTACGAGCACGAGATTTGGTAAATAAAGGTTGAGACATTCCAAAAAACAAAACCCATGACTTAATAGTTTGTTCTATGTTTACAATGGGATCTAGTATTTGAATCCTGACACTAGATCCAGTTGTAAATATTATTACTTTTAAAAACAGAAGACATATTTTGAGTGTCTAAGGGTCTTCAAAGAATCCTGAAATGCTGTGAGGATCTTTTTCTTTTTTTTTTTCTAAGCAAAGCACCCACTTTCAGAATCCTGTTCTATTGTACTGTAAATATGGCCTTCACATCTGAAAAATCTTTACAAAGAATAAGTTACATTCAGAGGCAAATAAATATGCAGTGAAGAGACTTAATTATTTAAATACAAAAAGAGAAAAGAATGCAAGCTGTCAGTGCTTATAGATTACAGATTGTAAAAAAGAAGTCCGAGACAATTTCTTCAGCTATTTTGTTTCTTAAATAGCCAGTAGTCAACTGGAAAAAGAGGAAACTGAGGCCTACAACTCATCTGGGATGTCAACAGTTACCTCAAATGCAAATTTATTATGTTCTCCCTCTGTAATAGCACAGGCTCGGTGTTTTTTCCCTTTAGATGTAACAGCTGTGCACCACCTCAGATAGGATGCTCAGTGATCAAGATTAAATTCACTGCATTTTATTATAAATCGGTTAGTCATTTCTTAAAAGCTACAGGGAGTAGTCTTCATATAACAGATAGCTGAAATCATAACCCAGTTTGGGTCATCATACATAAGTTAAATTGCAACGTTAAGTTCATATGTTATATTTCAAGCAATTCCCTTCTGGTTTCCAATCTCTATTTTTAAAAACATACCCGAGTCCACAGAACACAAACCTACCCTGCCCACACTTCTGCCAGAAACCGAAATTAAGCTGCAGCGTTCCCACTCCAGCTGTCGCAAAGGCACCGCAACTTTCATTTCGTGGCTCCCCCAGCCCCTTTGCCACCGCAAGCAGCGGGCTCTGCCTGCCCAGAGCACCCGCTGACACCCCGGGGAGGGAATTAACAGGCACGGGGACCATTTTAACTCAACTGGGCGCTGCTGCAGTAGGACTGGCATTCCCAACGGTGCTCCGGCGAAACGAGCCGCGCGTCTCACCGAGCAACGCTTCAAAATAAAGCTATCAAAACACGCTCGGGGAAGGGGTGCGG